>VZTU01008527.1:409890-456733 GCA_013400835.1 Zapornia atra | reverse complement strand
AGGTCCCTGGGAGCGGCATCCCCTTCTTGGGTTGCTGGAGCACTAGCTACTGTCTCTGGGCAGAGCAATGTCAGGTCAATTCAGGTCACGCCCTCAGTAGAGGAAAAAAACCCAAGGCAGAGCTCCTTTGGTATTTATATGACATGGCCAGGCTCAACAGAACCCACAGCAGGAGGGATTAAGGCGCTGCTCCCGCTCAAGGAAGCCATTTGCTGGCTTAAATCATGCGTTTCAGTGCCTCAGCCCTGTAGCACTGCAGAGGAATAAGGTTCCAGAGCAGGGTCCCAGTGTACAGAGGTGCCCAGCCCAGCCTGGATCACCGCTCCCACAGAGAAACCCCCCCTGCCCCACAGCTGCATCTGCAGTGAATGTGGCATCAGCACCTCCTCGCCCCTGACCTCACGTGTTCCTGCAAGGCTTCACTACGTGGTTTGGCTTATTTTCAGCTGTGTACTTAATGACTGCTGTGCTGTGACTTGCTCTGGGCTGACCAGCGCCCAGGCTGCCCTTGCTGCAACAGCAGTGTGCCCCAGCGAGCAGGGAGCGCGGGCTAACCTCTGTCTTCAGGTTGGTTGCCCTGTATAAGCCAAGGTGGTTCAGCTTAAGTTTTGCTCAGCTCTGGGCAGTTGTGTGGGTCTTATCCCACCCCAATGTGCCCCCTCTTACTCTTTAGAGAAGGCCTAATAAACCTTAAATGGTCCATGTGTAACTAAGCCCAGGACCAGGGGAACAGCCTAAGGATTACACACTAGGCTTGAAGCACTCAAATCCAGCAAATGCAAGACTGAGGCTGAAGAAACCTCCATCCTCCTCCTCCTGGTGAAGAACCCCAGAACAGACAGCTCGCTGCAATGCAGGAGGGAGGGGGGCAGGCACTTACATCTGCAGCTTTTACTGTGTTGCTGATCACCTGCCACATAAACCAGGGGATTCAGAGTATTGCTGTGATTTGCCTAACGGTGGCTGGTGCATCTTTGAAGTACTAATTAGCCCAAACACAAAGGGAAACTCTTGGACCCCACTGTAAGGCAAGTTCTTTTAGGGGCCAGTGCATGAAACCACTTAGGTACCAACTGAAAGGTTCCTGCAGTCCCAGGGAACAGAGATTTGCTCTGTGGTTTTGCCATTCCCAAAGGTGCCACAGCCCCACCGAACCGCACCGCCGCTCCCCCTCTTCCATTGCACCTCGGTCATAAACCTGGAGGGCAACCCCAGCCCCTGCCAAAAAAGGGGCTGGATGCAGAACAGAGCTCAGGAAGAAATGGCTCTTGGTCACACGAAGGGGAGATGGCAAAACCAGGCCCAGAGATGAATTCAGTCTGATATTTTAAGGGCTTCACCGCATAGAGCTTTCCACAGCTGCCCAGGCACCGGCGCAGGGCACGGGGCTGCACATACACCCCGGGCACACACACACAGGCACACACACATGCACATACACTCTGCTTTATTGTATTTTTTTTTTTCTTAGCAAAAAAATAAAAATTTATTGTCCTCTAAAAAAAAAAAAAATCCATCCTGCCCTTGGAAACTGTGACACAGATTGAGTTCTTTCCAGCCCCACATGCAAATTCACTCTGCCAAGAAAAAGAGTCTAAACCAGGTTTCTGACAGCCAAAACACATATTTACAGAGTACGAGAGAACAACAGCTGAAATCACAGTTCTATACATGGAATCAACAACACGTTTTACACACCACCGATCACCATTCTGCCAACTTCTACACGGACTAGGGGCGCTTCTGCCCAGTGCCCTTCCTCCAGGGGAAAGCAGGGAAGAGACTGGTCAAGAATTGCCACCAGAAATACTGCAGTGTGTATTATTATTATTATTATTTTCTTTTTAAAACGCATACTGTATTTATTTTGTTTTAACATTGGAAGCTACGGAGTGGGGAAGCCCCAGAAATCTCTCCAATGCAGTCACTAGTTTGCAGGAATACTTCACCTTTAAAATACTAGGTTTGATATCAGTAACATCTATTTTGCTGTTGGCCATCACTCCCAGGATTATTGTGATTCTGGAGGAAAACACTGGTAATAGTCTTCCTTCTCAGGTGGGGGAAAAGGAGAAAGAGAGAAGGTTCGGAGGCTGGTGGAACAGCAGTGAATTACTGAGTCTGTTCAGCGTTACAGGCTTCCTCACCAGGGAAGGACTTCTCTTCATTGTCTCAGCTGCACAAGCCTTGTGAGTGGCTCAGGTTCAGCTTCAGAGATGTACAGAACGTGTCAAACCCTTTGTGGGGGAAGGTGGGGATCAGCCGCAGCGACTCCCCTTGGCGGGGGTGGGGAGGGGAACTGCTTAAGGAAAACTTCAGCTCTAGGACTTCCCCCACCCTGGTCCCTCCTGTGCCACCATCTCTTTGCCATGTCGCCTAAGGCCAGAGATGATCTAAAAACAGTCCTGTTAGCCCAAAGTGACGCCAAAATTCTTCAGCTCCTGGCTACTGTCTACAGCTCTAGCCTTGCTTTTTGCTATCTATCTACCCAGGAGAGCATTGTCTTAAGCCAACTGCTTCTAGATTGGTTTTCCATAATAACGTGAAAGTTTACTGACCTTTAAGATACTGTGGTTTCACACCACAATTAGAACTCCCTTCCCCCAACTCTTAATTCAGAAGTGTCTGGCCTGCACAATTAGTCACTGAGGTCAACGCTTCCAAAGCTCCCAAAAATTTGGGGAGGAAAATATCACTGTGGAATAAGGAGTCTGTGGGAAGAGGCAGGACCCAGCCGTGGTCAGGGCTGTTCAGCAACAGCCAGCTGGGCTGCTCATCCATAAGCCTTGTGGACCAAAACTTTGTTTTGAAGCGTGACTCAGCCAAAGAAAAAAATAAAATACAATTTAAAAAAAAAGCTCCCTTAGTTCTGAGGTGTTACTGCATGTCCTGGAAAAGAGAGCTCCTGCTTCAGAAGGAAGCGTGACAGCACGGTACAGGGGCTGTACATACTTAGCACCAGATTTATTTCAACAAGACTCTTTTTTACACCCTAGAGAAGGTGACTACAGACTCTTAAGCCTTAAATGCAGCGCTGTGATTACAATTCATCTGTGCTGCCCAGGGCAGGCAGCACTGACAGCTGGAGGGGGTCAGAAATGCTGCCCTTCCCTCCTGCTCTCACCTCGCTCAGTTATGAAATTGTCACGTAAGTGGCCCCCCCCGACCCCCAAAATATTCACAAAATATGCAAAGATGAAGCTCTCCTTTCCCTCTGGTGCTTCAGAAAATAATTCACAGTTCAGATTTTTTTAAAAATTTTTTTTTTTTGAAAGCAGCAAACAAATTTGTAGAAATCTAAATTCAAGAAGTATTTCCTACAGAACCAGAGGAAAGGGAGAAACAGGCTATGTGCTTGTGCAAAGAGGGGGGGGGGTGTGTGGGAAGGGGCTAGTGCTAATTCCTTCAGGCTGTTCTGCCAGCAGTACAACGGGGCAAGGGGCAGATAAAATTTAGAGGGCCACAAATGGGGGAAGTTTTGGATTCTTTGGTCCTTCAGTGTAAGTTTTAAAACAGAGAAACTCCTTTACTCAAAAGGGAAAAAGGTGTTTTCTCCAGCCTGAAATTGTCCTTGTACCCCCCCCCTGCCTAAGAGCTGCCACCGGCGGATGAGTTTCGGCTGAAGAGAAGGGACAAGGTGAAGAGCCCCTGTGGGAATGGGATGGGGTCACGCAGCTGGGTGCCAGACAGAGGGGCAGCCAAAGGCAGCGTCACCCTCAGCAGTCCCACAGGGAGGCAGGAGAACAGATAAACCACCACAATAATAAAGAGTTACAAACCAACAGCCAGAACAGGCTGATCAGCTCTGCTTCTTATAAATATTAAAGACCTGATTTGAGAGTTTATTTCCTATGCTTTAAGTTAGTTACAAAATTTATTATGGTTTTTTTAGTAATTTTATCTTAATTGGGTTCTTTCCTCCTCCCCCCCCACTTTTTTTTTTCCCTTTCCTAAAAAACAGAAATGTTCATGTATTTCAATAAAAGGTCTTTCCTTAAGATCAGACCAAGGCAGATGTGCTGCCCCATGGCACAGACATTCAAAGGCTATAACCAAACAACATAGCCACAATAATCACTCAACAGTGTCTCTCCATAAAAAAAAAATTAAAAAAACTGATGCTAGTTACAATAAAATACACATGGAAAAAAAAAAGCATTTTTACCAAAAAAAATCCCAGAAACAAGTTAATGGGAAAAACATAAAAAAAGAACTACACAGAGCTGCACTTAAGAGATCATCTGGGAATGCATATTAACCCCTTCCATGTAAAGGAAAGGTGGAATTAAGGAAGCAAACCTAATTATGTCTTTGCATTAAATATGAAGCTTTCTGAGAGGCTCTGGTTAAAAAAAAAAACCAAACAAAAAAAATCTGATCAGTTTTCCTACAACAGTGGGCTGCTGGAGGTTCCAGTGCTTTGCCAGGGCAGGGAGAGGTAGCACAGGCAGCATCCCTGTGCAAAATAAAAACGTTTAGTCAACTGAGTGGCCTTTTAGTTGAGATCCCAGCAAGTTACTGCAATCCACCTGATGTAAAAATGCAGCACACACACTGGTAAGGAGTCACAGGAAAGCTCAGCTGCTGGTAAGGTCTAAGCTGGTGGTGGTTTTTTGTCACGCTGGACTTTCTCTGTCACCATGGGCATAGGTGATCACAAAGCATGAGAGCTTCTGGGCCCATCCTGGAGGTGCTGACACAGGAAACATTCAATTCAAAAGCGTCCTGACTACCCTGGAATGGTTTCATGTGCTTCAGCAGCAAGTGCGAAACTGGTCCCTGTGGTTAAACGAAAATTGATCTGGTCTGAAACAGTAGAAGTCTCCAGACAAAGGGGTGCCTGGAGACAAGTAACCTGCGTGTCCATGTTCCCTCATCAAGGGCTTTAGCTGACTCAAAGGCAATACTTCTAAGGCTGCTCAGACCTGAAAAACGTTAGCTGGATCAGCAGTGAACTACCAGTNCCCCCCCCCTTTGCTTCTTTTCATACAAATATACAAAGAGTGTAAAAAAAATTTAAAAAGCGAACTTCGCTGATTAAATGACAGACAAAGTTCCTGCACATTCAGAGATGGGCAACGTGAGGCCCACCAGGCAGGCACCCAGCAGAGCTTCCATCAGGGAGGATGGCTTTAACCAAGCTGGGTCAGTGAAAGAGCGGGGAGTCCGAAGACATGAAACAAGGCATTTCAATCCACCTCGATCCTCCCCGTGTGATCTCAACTCTTCCTCTGGAAAGCACATGGAAGCCTCTCTTGCCCACTCTAAATCCTTCTGGAAATAGTCAAAAAATTTGTTATCACCTAAATAGAAAAAGAGGAGAAACACAGACTCTTTGCAAACGGCCCTTTGATCTGTATTAAAAACAGCTCTCAAAGTTCCTCAAGAGTTGGAATTAGTGGGGCAGGGGTGAGGGGCAGTTTAGATACGGGATGTAAAATATTAAAAAGTGCTCTGCAACTAATTTTTGTTTCATGTGTGTGTGTGTGCGTGTGTGCATATAGACCCCCACACACACACGCACACACACACATATATATACATATATATATATACACACACATACATATATATATGTACACATACATATATATGTACGTAGGTATAAAGTTAAAAAGTCCTATACGATATGATTAGAACAAGTGTCCTTGGAAGGTCACGACTGGAGAGAATGGGGCCTGTTGGGGTGGCAGATGGGGCACTCTCCCTCCTCGGCGCACGATTCACACAGCACTGCGTGTTGGCACGGTAACACCACCCGGTTCTCCTCCTGACACTTAAGGCATTTCACTGACTGCATCTGAAATACCGCCTGCAAGAGAGGGGGACAGGGCAAAACATCAGCATCCAAGTCACAAAGCAAAAGGGTTCCCCATCCTGTGCAGCTGGGGAACAGGGAAGAGGCAGCAGGGGAAGGTCCTGCAGCTGCACACACGTTCAGCTTCCGAAGCAAATGCAAAGCAGCACAGCACGATGTCTTTTAGGACTTTTGATTGATCTTAAACTCTGTACTGCAGGCACAAAGAAGTAGGTATTTTCCCCTAAGCTGGCTAAAACTCACTTTAGCTACAATGCACATGGAATTGCTTTGCTAGGCTGCTGGCTTCTGGCTGTGTTAAAGGGGGAAAAAGCAGCTGCGATCTGTAGGAGCAGAGAGAGCAAGGCCTTGCCCTGCAAATCCCTGGCACTCACCTTATCGACTTTCTCCAGGTTTGCCCGCAGCTGCTTCTGAAGGGTGTAAAGTGAAGAGAGTGAGAGTGTTTCCAGGTCAGAGAAGGAGCGCAGAAACTGAGGGTCTTGACCCGTGTGGATCCTCTCCAGCTCCTCCTGCAGTTTCTTCACTTGCAGCTCCAAGGCTTCCCTCTGTTCCCGGGCCAGTTCACATTCCATGTTAGCTGTGTTGGCACGATCATTTGCTTCCTCTGCCTCCTTTTTCCAAGCATCACAAGCCTACAGGTTCCAACAAAGAGGGTAAAAGAAGCAGTCTGAACACTCTGTCAGCCTCCAGTAGAGGATCCCAGGCAAAACTATCCCTTTTCATACTCTTCTCACTGGGTGCAATCTGTCCAATCTGCCCTGTTCCCAAAACATCCTCGGAGCTTTGCTTCAAAGCCCTGCTCATTCCAGACACCCCAACTGTTTGGGCTGTGGTTCTATATATTCGACTCACACCATTAAGAGGATGAACTCTGCATACCGGCAAATTGTCATGGATTTAAGTCAACTGCCAGGTCTGAAAGACTGTCAAGCACCTTAGTGCATCTCTTATGACACCTGGTCTTGCACATCCAGCATCTGAACACATCAGGCACAGCGACTTTGTCCCCATTTCCAAGGCAGAAGAATGGGAACACTTAAGAGCAGCTGTTTTGTAAAACTTAGAGCTCTTCCCATCACCTCAGCGTCTGGAAAGCTTCTTGTTAAAGGCTGACACCCTCCTACTCTTTTACACTCCCTAACCCTTATTCCCACGAGTTGCTCAAGTACCTGTTTGGCTTGTTTCCAAGACTCTTCCCACTGCTTTATTGTGCTGTTGGCTTCATCCAGTTCTTGTCGTAGCCGTGCCAGCTCCGCAGCACCTGGACCTGACAGAAATGCAGGTGAGGTACTGGGCGAAAAACTCCCTGAAGCAAAGTGTTCCCATATGCTGCTGTTCATCCCATTTAAACCTGTTTCACAGGGAAATAGAGAGGGTTATGTCACACGTGCTGGCAAGTTCCCCATTTTCTCCCTAACCCGTGTGGAATCCAGGATTCAAAAGTGTGTACATAGGAAAGAGAAGATTATCCTAACAATAACTTCCATCCCCAGAACCCAGGAGTCCATCACAGAGGGACTTTACAGGGGGAGTTTCACCCCATTAGGTCTCATCTTTAACAATACAGGGAGCATCCAAGGAATTGAGTGGAGGCAACTTCTGAACCAGGCTACTTCTAGAAGAATCGATTTTAAAAGCAGAGCTGATTACCAGCTTGAACCCCCTTTCTCTGAACTGCTTCCTACCTTCCCACTGTTCTGTGCAGCAGAGCCGTCAGTGTTGGTGAACAGATTGGTTCACAGAGCCAACCCAGGCAGTGCTTCCTCTCATGTTAAACTCAAGAAAACTTCTGCTTTTGTCTCCCCAGCTTGGAGCTTAGAAAAGCAGTCTCACTTTCCAAGCAGTGACACTAAAGTATGCACACGTCATTACTGTTTGCATACACAAGAAACAGCACTGACTGGAAAACCCTGTTTATAAACAAGTGGAGGCAATCACATATCCATAAGCTTCATCCCCTGCAGAGTTCCAGTGTAGAGCTAGTGATCAGCATTGGAGAAGACTAACTAACCACTTCCCTATTTTAGCTTGTTCAAATAATTTCTCTTTTCAGGAGGAAATTCAAAGCTTAGGAGGAGGCACAGCAGTAGAAAACCAGTTGTAAACAAACCTGGCTGTTTTTCACCGACTCCAAGTTCTGTACTCTTTAAACAAAATGATTATTTTTACTGAAAATAAGCATTCACACTTTGCACTCAAGGAGAACCAGCAGGAAAAGCTCCTATCGAGACACAGCTACTGAGTGATGAGGACCCTTTCCCAAACAGACATGCACCAGTTTGATGTTAGGAGTAATTTTCATTTAATGGTGCTCACCAGTGGGTGCAGACCCTCCTAAATCTAATTGCTTTTCATAACTGTGCTCTTACAGCAGCCAAACTGACTGTGTCTGCAAGCATGCCCCGGGGCCAACAGCCTCTGGGTGAGGGCTGACCCAACACCACTCACTTCCCCCTTAGTGTCAGCCAGGACAGTTACAAGAAAATACAGCTGACAAATAGGAACTTGTCTTCACCAAGGGCTCAGGTGCATTAACAAGTCATTTAGCAGAGCAACAAGGGCTCTTCACTGGCTCAGGCCACTTACCATCCATTTCAGCAGCCCTGAAGCACACTTGCTTGAGAGGAAAAAAATTTAAGGGAACCTCAACTCCCATTTTGTTTCTAAAGCTCCAGTTTTCCTGAAGGGAAACCCAGCACTAAGCAGGATGCTGCCAAGCCACAAATTCTGCCATGGTGCTGACCAAGCTTCTCCACCTGCTCTTCTCATTTCTCATCGAAGCAGCAAGCCCCTCTGGTCAGGAATGCCTCCCCTGCACATTTTGCATCTAGTGCTGTGGGAACTAGCCCAAGACCAGGTATTTTTAACTCAACTGCAATACAAATAAATAGTAACTCCACACACTACACACTAACTAACATGCATTCAGCAAGTCACATGGAATAGATAGATTCCAGATGCTCAACTGCTAGGTTACTATTGAAATATCTTGCCAAAACCACAGCAAAAATGGCATTCTTGTATTACAGGAAAACATATTTTTCTTAAAAATCAATTATTTAAATGCATTTATTAAATTTCCTGCACTTCTCTGGGGTTTTATTTGTGTAACTACCAAGCCAAGGCAAATATAACTAGATTCAAGACCCGTCTGGATGCCTACCTGTGCGACCTGTTCTAGGGAACCTGCTTTGGCAGGGGGGTTGGACTCGATCTCTGGAGGTCCCTTCCAACCCCTACGATTCTGTGAATCTGTGAATAACTGCTTAAATTGTTTCTTCCAAAATTAAAAGCAGGTCTTATCAGCAAGTTTTCCTTTTCTTACTGAAACTGGGATGAACAGCCAGCCTCAACAGCGATTAACAGCAGAGATGCCCCCTGATGTCTCTCTTCTTATTACAGTAATTGGAAAAGCTGTTAAAGCCAAACAAATAGCAATGGCAAGGCATGGAAGCATGGTTTTGGCCTGTGCAAACAAGGGATGCAGTTACATAGGTAAGTGGCATGCAGAAACAGATTAGCAAAGCATGTAATCGTTACATTAGGTTAAGCTGAATATTAAAGTGTATCTCAAAGTTGAAGAAATATTTACATCTAGTATCAATAGAGAGGACTAATATTTATTAACAGAAAATCAGCAGAGCCAGTGTCACTGTAGCCTTGAGCCCATCAGTTTTACCTCTCAAGGTAACCCTTCGTCTTGATAATAAAATAGATTTGGCCCCTCAGTTCCCAGATCTGCCTGATACAGCTGATGCTCCAAAGCAATTTCTCTTCCTTCATGGTCCCTTGTACAGGAAACAGATCCTCAGGGCAAGGAAGGAGCAAAGGGGACAAAGCTAGAACACTAACTTTTTGCAAAGTCCATACCACAAAACTGTGCACAGATTGCCAAACAGGAGAAAAAACCAAGTACAGTGACCCAAGCCTGCTGCAGAGTTCCCAGAAGCTGATCTGACCTACAAGCAGTCCCAAGGGCAAACTGCAATTCCCACCTTAACTAAGTCAAGCTGAGGACCCAACTCTGAGCATTATGTAAAGCAAAGTCTCAGCACAGAACTGGTAGCAGGAAAAGGCAGAGCTCCTTTCCCTGGAATACATCATCAGAGCAAGTTGATTAACCTATCCCTTTCTCTCAGCCTGGAAATACAGGAAGTAGAGGGAATTGCTCCCTTGGTCACAAGGTATTAGCTGATTTTTGGTAAAGCAGCTTCTAGTACTGTTGCTGCTCTCATGGGAAGAGGATACAAATGGCAGCAGTGTAACAATACATTAAAATTAAAGCTAACTTAAAGAAAATACTTACATGGCACAGACAGGCATGTACATGGGACACACACACTGTGCATTTACCTAATGATCCATGAGAAGCTGATGTCCCCAGGAACGTGTTTTCTGATTGGCTTAAGTGTCCCTGGGGCTGATGGAGGAAATGCGATGAGAGGCTGACCGGTGGAGAAGGAGAGGCAGAGTGAAAGGAGGCAGAGCTTCCAAGGGACCCGGGGATATTTACAGGAGCAGAACTTTGCAGCAAACTCCCACCTGGACAAAGAACACACAGAGAGGATGGCTATGTATGACCATGAAGTATGGGCACAGGGCAGGAGTTCAGAGCAGAAGGCATTAGCTTCCCTCTCTCCTTCCTAAACCCCTTGGGACTCCCTCCACTTCTCATCACGTTTCATTGCCCTCTTAGCCTTTAAGAGGAGCGTGGATGCTGCCATCCCATGAACCACACAGGTTAAGACCCTCCAGAGTTCAATGGACTACTCTTACCACCCAAAGCAACAAAAGTTTCCTGAGCAGAGTTCAGTTCCTGTCAGCCTAGAGAAGATGAATTTGGTATCTTGTGAAATAATTTGTAATGAAAAATTCACTTCTAAATCACGTGCCCCTGCCTTTCATCCTTCCAAACAACCTGTAGCGAGATAATGATCATGCTGGCTCAGGTCACAACCTTAACTGCTGAAAATCAGTGACTAGCTTGAATCCCTTTAACATACTTGAGTGCCTGGATCCATTTGGTAATAAACCCCCCCAGATAAACAAAAGCCCATCCTCCAGAGACACCACACCTCTCTTACACAAGAGGTCATTCTGTCTGCCACACACCGTATGAGGGAGATTTTAGCTCTGCTCCCCACTCCCTCCTGGATCTGCCTTCTTAAAAGATCACCAGGTAACACCCAGACCTGATGTGAGCAGAAGGAAAAGCAGTGTGGAGGATCGCTAAGCCACTGCAGATAGGTAGCAGCAGGGCTATCAGCAGACATGCACAGTAAACCAGGCTCGTATCTTTGGCAGGGAAGTGGAAGCGGTAATTCTTTAGGGTTACTTCCACAGGTCCCCTCCTACCTCAACACAGCTCCAGGCAGTGTAGTCCCCATGGAAACCTTCAGACCATGCAAGTTAGCTCTCATTCAAAACCTGTCTTACACAGCAAGGGTAGCCAGAAACTACAACCACTTCCAAAAAGCTGAGAGACGTTTCTCTTTTTCTTGGACACTCATTAGAGACAGGTAGAAGAGGCCTCAGCCTACTGCCATGTATTAAATGAGACAGACATTACAGGAATCAAATCAGCAGACCGTGATGACACTCTGTGACAGATGGATAGCATTACCAGGTCAGTGAGTTTCCTGTTACTGCTAGGGAGAGTTTTCTGGTTAAGATGCAAATCATTATACTTCGGCCTCTTTTTAAAAGGGATCAGATGCCTTCTAGAGTCTACTTGCACACTTAAAAAAAAAGAAATCAAGCAAGTCCCATTCAGTCTTAAGAAACATCCCCAAGACACCTGGGCCCAATGGCAAGAACTCAGCTCTGCTAGTCAATAAGGGGAAGCTTGCACTTCAGAGATGCTCAGCGGTTGCCAGAGTTTGTTCTGATTGCTGTTTTAACCAATGTTACGTTGGGACCGGTTTTAGAGCTTTGTTGGGCTGGCTCCACTGAGGTGACTGGGCAACACTGCTTGGCAGAAGATAAAGAAAGCTCTGTTGCTTTCATGTACCTATCATGATGCCACTCGTGTGGGGCACTGTGCTGCTGTCAAATGTCTTCTCCAGGGCAGCCACTCCGAATTCATTCAGGTCCAGGTCATCCAAGGCAGACTCTGCCAGACACAGAGGTACCAATTATGTTATAAAGGACCAACAACTTCAAGAGATAGGATGGCCCAAAGAGCCTACATGCAGAGGAGCCTGCGCTCTCTATTTGTCAGTCTGCACAGCCCTACTCTGCCCTGTCCAATGCTGTTCTTAAACAGTTTGGCAGAAGTGTCATGGGCAGCTTTTCAGTTCAGGTTCTTTTGCCTGATCTAACTTCTTCTTGTCTCAAAATATTCCCAGATGTTATATGGAAACAAAAATTTGATGAAATAACAGCAGTTCCCATAAGTCTTCCCCAAAAAGCTCTTTCAAGTCTGTCCATAATAAGCAATAACACTGGCTTATGACATGTCTGGGTCTGGGTTGTGCTTTGCCCCTACTTTGCTGAAGAGCCATTCGGAGAAGAAATACCAGTAGAAGGGAACACTTCAAAAACATCTCTGAGGTTCAAAGATAGGGTAAAATAAAGACAGCTTATGAATGCCTCCAAATGTTGCATCTATTTGAATATGCCTCATCGCTAATCATGATCAATATAATTCCATCCCACACATGCCCACTCATTTCTATTATTATTTTTAACAAATTAGTGAGATCACCTCAGAAACGTTAGATTAAAAAAACCCCAAAACCAACCAAAACACCCACCCTGAAAAAGCAGGTGACCAAAAAACCTGTACCTAGCTAAGAGGAATGACTCCCACTCTCCAGGCTCTCCTGTTCTTTTTTTTACAGCCTCTGTCCTACTCTGTGAAGGGCAAGTCCTTCCAATCTATCTGGTAGCCCTGGCTATAAAGTTGTCATTTAGAACACAAGGGGTTGTAACTGTGGAAAATACCCCTGTGACTTCCTGCCTACTCCAAGACCTCTTTGTCACTTTGAGAAACCTAAAACTAAGGCCCTTTACACCATATGACATTCTGAGTAAGTGGCTCAGAGGCCTTCTGTTGGTCCTGTGGGTGAATTTCATCCGTAATGACCTGCAGAAAACATCAGATGTGTCACAGTCACAGAAAAAAGCTTACAACCTCAGGAGTCTGCCAACACTGACAGACGAAAAACTGGAGCTCACTGGCACACCCATGCTACTCCAATGCTCATACCTGGTGATCCATGGCAGAGGAAGCCCTATCAGCAGAAATTAAAAAGGCAAAAGTTACCTATGACAGACTCAACGGTGTCACTGGTTGGGTAGAAAGGAAGGGCATTGGCATTCATGCCTGGTATGCTGCTGGTGCCGGCAGGGCTTGGTGGCGTTGCAGCCAGACTGGAGGTGATACTAGAGGAGATGCTGGATGTCAGTGGGCTCCCCACTGGGAGAATACCCAGTATGTCCTGAAACAAGAGTTTTAAAAAGGGAAAGAGGTAGGAAATAAACCATCTTTACAAACGGATCCCTTCAGAATCATGCAGGAAACGAGCCAAAGATCAGCAGCAAACCTGTTCCTGCCTGCTTCCAACCTGACAGATGGCTGGTGCTACTACCGGGCTGGGGGTGGGGGAAAGATTAACAGCTTTTCTTTAATTTCTACCAACTGCTGTCCTTCCCCCCCCCACCCCCCCAGTATTACAAACATCCTTCAGGCTGCCCCAGAATTAACCCCCATGACCCACAGGTTGCATGCAATCATAGGCATGGGTCACACAATCACTCTCTCAGACTTAGTTCAACACATGACTTAGAACCTGATATTAAATTCTCTCTGCTGAATCCTTGAACTTAGATGACTCCAGAGATCTATTCCAGCTCAATTTTCTGTAATTTGGAGACTTTCTCCAGCATGGTCCAGGCCCATGAATCTATCTTGCATTCATACAGGTCTAGCCATCCACAAATAACCCTTCCAGCAAATCATCTTCATACAGTAATCCCTCAAGCTGAGCATCCCTAATAGTGTCTGGACTGATATTTACTCCCTGCAGAGTTGTCTGGATCCACAGAGATTTCTCATGTCCTTGTCTGTGGTGGAGCGAGCACTGAGCTACGTTCAGAGCCCTGCTAGCAGCATCGTACCTGTTTGGGCTGTAACAAAGGTTGCTCCTGGCTCCTGTGTTCCAGTGAGTGGGACTTCATTTTTGCTTGCTGCAGTAAAGAAACAGAACAAAAGATAAGCAGTGAAATTAGAAATGGCTGGCTGCTGGTTTTGGAGAGGTCATGGGAAACAGAGATTTTGGAGAGCAAGAAAGCACAGCAAACTGAAAATACCTCATGTAATTTGCTTTCAATACAGAATCCTAAAATCTCCTGAGCTGGAAGGGACCCATAAGGATCAGCAAGACCGGATCCACAGAGGGCCAGCCAAGTCTGAGTGCATCATCCAGACACTTCCTGACCTCAGCCAAGCTTGGTGCTGTGACCTGGGATGTTCCACTGGCATCACCCTTATGCAAAGACTTGTCATAATTAAACTTGCCATCAATGTTGCCGTAAGCCCTCTGCCAGTACAAAGGGCATCTTAAGGACCAAGATAAAAAATTAATTATTTTGCCATGCTGTAACTAACTCATCAGCTCTACCCGTATCTACAAAGAGAGCCAGAAATGGTAGGAGGCACACTTTATTTTTAAATTATGTAAACATTTTTCAGCTTTGGGAAAATAAAATATGTAGATTCTGTTTCTCCTCAAGGTTTTCCAGCTCCCAGCTAGTATTGCAAAGTAAAATAAAGTGGTAACTGATCAATTTAAAAAGCAACATAATCAAAACTGACAGAAAAAAAACCAGAAATCCTTCCCCCAACCATTAAAATAGAGAGCTCAAAGCTATAAAATGTGAGGTCAAGGCTGTCTGGAACTGCAAAACTGCATGAATGCCAACATATATTTGTAATTCTACTATCCAGCCTAAAAATTCAGCTTAAGGACTTTCTAGCAATATACCCTTAACTGATATCAACCCTCTTGCCTCACATCAGTCAGTTCTGAGCTAGAACAACCAGAGCTGGGAAGGAAGTGGCCTCTTGAGCTTGTCAGTATGTAACGGTCTGTTCTGCAGGCCTTGTTCTGCTCTCTCCCCATGCTGTTGTATATCACAGGGAGATCAATCACACCCTCTGGGTACAGAGAGGGAGCAAAAAATCGCCCAGAGGCAGAATTGCTTGTTTAGGTGCCCTCCAATCCCCCTCCCCCCAGCCTGAATCAGAGTCACATGCCAGGCACAGAGCACACTCCACCGTTTTCATCCCCAATGCAGGCAGTCACCACCTCTGCAGGGGAGATTCAGGCATGACGTACAACAGCAGTGCAGTAGACGCCATGCTGACCTGAAGTGACAGGCCTTGACTTCTTGGCTTAAACAGCCTTATGAAAAAGATAAATGATTGCTGGAGACTGATGACATAACCAGACAGGCGAAAGAGCAGCGGAAGAATTCATCCCTTGGATTTACTTAACTAAATCATTTTCTCTGCTCAGCCCCTATGCCTACGGGGATGTCAAAGCCTGGAAACAGGTGTGTGAGACACAGGCACACAAATCCTTCTGTGGTGGGTACCATTCCCTCACGCTTCCCTGAACAACATACAGTGCGTTTACACACACCAACACCACCACCGAACCGAGCGCTGGCTTGTTTTCCTTTGTGTGCAATAGATGAGTTACGTTGCCGCATCTGTGTGTGCCTGATAACACGCCTGCTAGATTACCCAGCACATCCCTACCCTGTTTGACACTCATCTGAACACAAAATGTGCTGTCAACAGACGTCAGCAGCTCAAGTGAAGGCACATGCACAGCCATGCCCCCCCACCAAGAAGCTTCCTGCAGACGTAGCTGGCTCTGGTGCAGTTCAGTCTTACTGGAAGGGCTGTTTTCTTTGAGGAGGAGAAAAAGTGAGCGCATTTCTAAGCTAGCCCAAATCCCCACTGCCTTGAATTCACGTAATACAAGCGAAAAATAGAGCAAACTGATTGCCACCAGTAAGCCACACTTCTTTACCTCTGAGTAACATTAAAAAGGGCATGCATCAAGAAAGAAATCCAAAGGGCAGGCTGAAATTCTCCAGCTCGCTCTCTTGCAGTCAGGGAAGAAAACAGGGGACATAAATTACGAGTGAAACTACATTTTCTGAGCAGGGTGGAACAAGCCTACTGTACTGTGTGTCAGGACTCAGGAACACCTCCCAGTCATGGCACTCAAGTTTTTCCAGTGCAGCCAGCATTTTTCCAGCTTGCTAAGTCTTTTGGGACTCAGGAGAAGTATTTTTAGCTTTAACTGCTGGCTGAGCCTTGCCACAAACTATGAGGAACAGATTAACGCAGGAGGTGGATTTTTCATTCTAATAAGACAGAAACTATTTGTACCACTTCTACAGCAGAAAAAGGCCGAGCCTATTGCAGAGCTGAGCCAGGATGTCTCCTAAGTTTTCAAATACAAGTGAACAAATTTAAATGCCTAATTATTGAACTAATTTACAGGGTATGGGAGAATCTCTGGTGCCCACTGCAGCCAAAGGGAATTAAGAGATGATTTAAAAGTGAGTAATTATAGATTAAAAGAAAAATTAAACCAGGACACTTATGAGACACCTAATTTTGTCAGCTGAAGTGTAGCATAAGGCAGCTGTGATCACTTCTGCTTATATCTTAAGAGCTATTAATTCCAGTCATTTAACACAGGTTTTTGGGTAATTAAAGCTATGTGAGTAAGAAGCTACCTGAACACAGTAGCTTTGTGGCACAGCATGGACTTCAGATATAAATGCTCATCATTTGGCCCTCTTTTTAAAAGTCCTATTCATGCTCCATCCCCTTTCTCCTTGGCTGAGGCTTGCTGCCCATTTTCTCCAAAGCAGGGCCTCCCTGGCTCCCTGCCTTTGCTGGCAGGAAACAGGGGTTCTCTCGGTCTTTGGGCTTTGGGTTCACTCCTCCTTTGCAGCAGAGGCAATAGGGAACGAGCACATGTTTCTTCTTTTGTTTCTGAACAACTGCTACAAGCTGATGTGACTGCAAGAAGTGCCAGGATCACAGCGTGGTCTGCTCTTTACCCCCAAAGACACGTTGCATCAATTTGCAATTTCCTAAGCCACATCCACGTTAAGCAAGACAATGAAAGCATTCATAAGAAAGCATACATGCATACAGCTTCATCTGTATTTATCACCAAATCATTTTAATTAGACTAAACAGTGTTCAAGACTGGTCCTACTGCAAAGTTTCGTCATATTTTCCCAAAGTCGTGAAAATAAATAAAACAAACCCCTGGGAGTCTGCTTCCAAATCCAACTACTTTATGCAAGATCTTGCCTGGACAGGCTACTTCCACTGTTTTCTCACAGCAGTGCAAGACTAGCACAGCAGTATATGCTTATTAAGGCTAGCTTCTTTAATATTACAGAGAAGAGTGTAATAGAGCCAGGTTGAGAGTGCCTTTTCTTGTCATCTGTTTTCAAGCAACAGAGGCCAGGTATTTTTATTGCTTTATATATATATATGGATATTTATTTTTTAAAGAAATCATAGGAAATAGTTTTGCAGGCACCTCTTCATAAAAGTAGCTACTCCTTCCCCTAAATCAAGATGATGTTCGTAATTTACATACCCAGTGAGGAATAAAAACTGAGACCCAAGCTCTAGGTTGGACTCAGCTGGGTTGGAAGGGATGGTGCAGACAAAGTATTAACTGTAACATCAAAAAGGAAATCCACAGTAAGAAGTTGACTATGGAAAAGTGTGGCAGAAGAGATGGGACTGTTATGGGCTTTGGGAGCAGTCTGAATAAGGCACGACACCAAGAAGATGACTGAGGAAGCAGCAAGGCAAGACTGGGATATCAAAAGGCGTAAGAAGGAATGTCATGACAGATGTGGGTTGGGTAAGATTGCAGAGAGTTCTTCAAATGAGAATGAAGACTTCAAATCTAATACAGAAGCCACAGGAGAGATTTAAGGATCAGAATGATACAGCCAGAGAAGTAAGAGACAACCAATGTGACATTTTTAACATGCCTGACAAAAGAACAGTGAAAACGGAAGACGATGCAAGTCATGGAGATCAAGGTAGGAGTTCAGAGTGAGAACAGAGAAGGGAGGACGAGTTTCCATGAAACAATATAGCAAAAGGAACAGCAGCTCTTGGCAAGGACCTAAATACGGAAAGAGAAAGAGCAAGAAGTGATATGTGGAAAGCTACCCAGGGTCAACACAGAAGTTGTGAGCAACTTCAGCTTGACAACAGCTTGACTTCTACAAACGGAGTGTGCGATGGCAGCTAAGCAGACAACAGCAAACATAAGATGGAAGAGACTGGGAGACTGAAAACAGGAAGAATAGGGCTTTCTTCTTTTTGCTCCTTGAAAAACAAACAAACAAAAAACCCCACCACACAAACCAAATAACCAAAGAACAATGAAAGAACCAACCAAAATAAATAATCAAGCTGGACTGGGCAACTTTTCATTCTTCCTCATCCCCCCAACTCTTCCAGCCAGTATTCCCTACTAACCTGGCATTTGAAACTCTTCAAATACTCGGCCCCCACCTGATCTTCTCGCTCAAACCCAGGTGCTTTCTTGTAGCTGCCGGCTGCTGTTACCGAGTCTGGAGGAAAGCCAATGGTCTCCAAGCTGTGTGGCTTTCCGATGGCGCCAGGAGGAGACCCACATATATTAGATGGGCTGCCGAGACTGCTGTTCCTACAAAGAATCTAATAGAAGGAACAAGCGTCAGGAAAGTACAGTCACCAGCAACGACTCGAAGAGGAGAGGCATCCCAACACAACCGCTTCAGTATTTGTGCATCGATTAAATGGGACAGTCAACACAAGCATACAAGCTTCCAGTTAACAGTAATTAAAAAACAGGAAAAAGCTCCAGTAGATACTGGGTTTATACAGTATCTATACAATTATGGTTTTGTTTTGCTTTGTACTGGAGAGCAACCTTGCAAATAGCAGCCTACAGCTCCAGTGACGACGTTTCTTTCTGAGGCCTCAGATGCGACTGATCAAGTTTCCAAACCTGACCAAAACTACAGTGGATCCTGTCTGCACTAAGTAGTAGTGTGAAACAACCAAGCGTATCGGAGCCATGTGTAATGCTGTTATCTTTCTGCTTTCCACTTGGAAATCTGAAAGTTTTAATGCAGACATAAGCATTAAGTATCAACGGCTGCATTGAAAAACCCCAAGGATTTCCAACAGTTCCATTCTTTGAACTATAACCAGGGATCACAACCACATGCAACAAGGCTAGTTTTGCACTGTAGATGAAGCTACAGACAGCAGCAAAGGAGATTAAGGTGAGTTTTAGAGAAAACACCTGCCTGGATCAATACAGATATCTCATTTCTCTGGGACAAGAAATTATTTGCCTGCTCTGGCAAGCATGACTGTGCTTCAGACAACATTTAGACAGCTACCACAGATTAAAGTGTGGCACAGTCTGGGCTGGCATTAGAAAGAAGGAGCATCCTACAATATTTTGATTTTATTTTTATAGAGACATTCTGCTGTCCACGCTTCCCTACAGTCGCAAAGATACTACTCACTGTGGTGGAGGTGGGGCTAGTTGGCAGAGTTCCTGATTTATTCCACACCTACAGTACAAATACAAAACAGAACAGGCCACGTGAGGCTGGCTGCTAGAGGGACCTTTTTCTCTGATTAATTCATCATGTAAAATGATCACCAGCAAAGCCATATTTGTTTGCAAGCTACATGCAGATGCCCTGTGGAGTGATGAAGTCACAGAAAGACATGTGTTGCCATTTGGCATATATCCAAGGATTAGGAAAGACTGTTTAAAAGACTAAGAGCTTGAGAGAACAAAGACCTAAAACAGTCTATTGAGTGGAAGATATCTTCGACCTCATTGCAGTTTTCAGAGAATTTAGATGATACATTCATAAGATGAAGGGGGTTTGGTTTTTACTTCTTTCCATGGTGGCGTTTAGTGAGAGAAAATATTATATCCAGACTTTTCAAGATCTGTTTGGAATTCTAGCTGAAATCAAATTCAGGAGACCTATGTAACTGTGAGGTTAGCTTCTGGCTCTGATAAAATCAAACTATCAGCTTCTCTTTTCAAAGAGGGGGAATAAGATAGAGCAGAGGTCCTAAATGAGTACACCTCATTCCAATCAGTTTCAAATTAGTTAAACTCGTGTCACTTTACCTTTTCAAAACCTTGAGCACTGTTTCAAAAGGTAACACACCTTAATCAACAGTTGTGCAAACAGGAAAGACTTAAACAAAAAGAAAATTCTCAGCAAACATGAAGTGGTCTGGCATCCCACTGGCCTCTCACCTGTCTGTGTGTACCGGGTCAGCATGTTAAAGATCTCCCTTCTTGTATGTACAACTAAAATAAAGTATGACCAACAATCTGGGGCATTAAACATATTACTGAGTTTAGCTACGTCCAGAAGTACGCGAGGGAGGGAATCAAGGATATCCTATAATGTAACACACAATATGTTAAGCTGCTGAGATTACGTATGTAAAGAAACTTGATTGTAGTTATGTACTTTAGACTTCACTGGCTCACAGCCTTTAATTAGAGTACTTGGAAACTACGCCCATATACACCTCCAGACAGGAAGGAGTTGGACTTCATGTGCGGATGTATTCCATTTTCAAGAAAGCACATCAACAAACTTTGAACAGAAAGGAAGGCTTAGAAATTTTATAGGCAAGAGGACAATCCTACAGCCACTGAGTTGTATATTCCAAACAAATGGATCCTTCTAAAAACTGTGGAGCTGAGATCTAAAAGAAAAATGCCATACCCTTTGGGCTTTTGGATACTTAAGATCTCCCTTCTTGGGAGAGAGAAGTACAGTGACTTAGAGAAACCCAGATTAATAAAACATGGACAAGGCTTCCCCACAGCATTACATACATTGCTAAGGTCTGGGGCATGTGGACTTGAAGGGCTGACTGGAACAGAATCACCAGCTGCCGACGGCATGTACATCACAGGGCCAGTCTGCGTCGGGCTAGACACAGCTGAGGATTGCTGTAAATCTTCACTGAGCGCAGGCTCTGAAAGAAAGAAAAGCACAAGGAACGTTACTCAAAGCTGTACAGGTGCAATGGAGCACAAGACGTTTAGGAACAAGAATACCTACATATTCTTGAGAGAAGAAATATTCCACAAGCACCCACTTAGAAGTATAAAGGCAAGGAGAAATCTTATCTGGCAAATGACTACTACTTATCTAATATTCCTTACATTATTACTGTCATCACTTGTATGCTGTGCTGCTCTTTAGTCCATTAACGCTGCTCCAAAATTATCTTCCCTGCATTAATTGTGTGTTATTCATTCAGCTGTCTTGAACTAAGCAGAGCTTCCTTCATTGCTAGTCACAAAGTTGATGCGTGCATTGTAATTAGCTGAGGGAGATAAGTTTCCATCTGCACTCAGTATATACCACTACCAAAAAAACCAGAAGTAATGCACATAGAAAGGCACACACAGAAAAAACCATCACTGGCTTGGGAGGCAATGCAGAGATGCTGTAGACTTGTAGTATCTATAACTAACAAAACTCAGCATCTTTACAAAAAACATGTCTCCATTGCACTATCTTTAAAGTTCTGGTTTTAATGCATTTCTTGCTAAAAGTCAGCAAAACTCATACTAAGAGTTAATTAAATAAGCTCCTGTCATTTTAACTGAATTAGGCCCTTGGTGTTGACCTTGCTAAGAAAGGACTAAAAGATACGTTTCCATAAAACAGCATAAGAAATAACTAGGTGGAATGACCTAACCTCCACAGGAGTTAGTCTGGCTTTAAAGTGCAGTAATCTTGTTAGGAACAAGGCATCTCCTACACAAAACCACTAGCAAACTCCCTTCTGTATTACATAAACGCTGTTTCAAGACTTCATTCTCCCTTAAGCTTGCTGGATCACCCTGCATAGTTGCACTACTGTGTTTTGGGCCATTATAGCCCAGAGCTCTAGCTGTAATTACTGCTTGTCACAAGGCTTCCCATAAAAGGAACTGCACAACCTGTAGGGAATTCACTCTCACCATTCCTTGACAAAGGCAGGAGTTACTAATTCCACCATTTACAAAGGATAATCAAATAACAAAGAGATTTGCTCAAGGCTGTGTAGTGAGTCAGTATCAGAGCCAATCTACTGACTTCTGAGTAACCTGCTCTAATTGCTGCAAATTCAACAGCGAGACTGGAGTGCAGGAACTGCGTAGGAGCCACAGGACCAGGAGCTAACCATTTACTGATGAATGTTAAGACCTGCCTGAATACAGAACTCCCTAAACCAAAGCAACATCATCTGTAAAGCAGCAATACAAGTGAGGATTGAAATAATGCCCTATAAATCAGGGACCTAGAGAGAAAAGAGGATTTGAGGAAAAGCGGACAGAAAAGCTGCATATTTTCCTTCTCCAGCCTGACTTAAAGATTTAAACTCTAAGTAAAACTTCATAAACAGTAAACCAGGATTTAATTTTTAAAACGGATCAATACATTATCTTTAATTTGCAATTTTACCCTCAGCTTTTTAAAATACACTTTGCAACTTAGTTAGGTAAAGTTCATCCATGCACAGAAGCGAAGCAGCACTCTCTGTTCCAGTTCTCCTGAACTGACATACCGAGAGGGAAGACACTGCACTTCAGGATAGTGCAGTGAGAGCTAAGGGGTGAGTCCTACAGACTACCTACAGCCTTCAGCTCTGCCAACACCTACCACACCAGCAGTTTTACAGGAATTATCCAAGTTAACACTTAGTTTTTGAAAATCCTTCACAGTAGCTCTAGTTTAGCAGCCCTATCTTTTAAACTATTTTGGCCAGAAGCTTTCCATAGCTCAAATATCTATGAAATATAGAGAAGCAGTCCACGTACGTTCTACATGTGCAAAGGCACAGAAGGGTCCTCGGGGACAGCTGCCAGACTGCTGCATATCATTGCACTTGGTGGATTTGTAGATCTAAGGATGGGAAAAAAACAAAAACAAAACCAAAAAAAACCCAACAGACATGAACAGGAAAAAAACAGTGACCAGCAGCCCAGGTACAAAAGTACTATGAAGAGACTCGACAAGATAGAAACACAGATAAAAGCACAAAGGCCAGCAGAGTTCAGCGTGACCGTTTCAGTGCTTTGCTTCAAAGAAAGGAAAACCCACTCTAGTTACAGAAACACCAAAATATGCCCATCACAGCTAGAGCTCACCCAAAGATCAACCCAGGACATGCCAGCTCACCCAGAGGTCACTATTTGCCATTAAGTCCCTCGGTCTCACTGGGAGCCCCACGGATATTACAGTAATAAACAGGAAAAGGTAGGAAACGGTTGACAGCACAGAAAGCTACAGCCACATGCTTGCAAGAAAAATAATGAACTGCTGACAATGACTGTGGGAAATGGATTATTCCACTTCCCCCCAGTTTGACAGGTGTTGACAATGGTTACTTTGCCAATACAGGCCCAACAAAGCTTTTCAACACTGTAACGTGAAGCAGACTAGGACAAGGTCTTAATGGCGCTTTCTGTAAGGATACTGGAATGCTCTGGGCATGCTCACAGCTAAGAGCTTGGTGGGTTTTAGCACCAGTTCCTGGGTATCCATGGCTTAGTGTGACCACCATCAAGCAAGATTTTTTTTTCCCTTAAGGAAATAGATGTGTATGCTCCCCTGAAAACCCCACACCCCCCTTTCAAAAGGGCACCAATACATGAGACTCTTCTTATGTTTTTCCTTACTTTTCTTATCTCCTCCCATCTGGTCTACTTAACAAAAAGGCACCCCTGGCAAGCAGCTCAATTCCAGCTTACTTTCAAGATGGTGTTTCTCTGCATTCCAGGACCATACCACAAGCAGCCGTCATTCCCTCCCAACTGGCACACCAGTGTACTTCACAAGCCTGCAATGCTTTTGCTTTTCTAGTTAGCTACTAAACAGATCAGGCAGGTTACGTTACCTCTGGATGGAACTGCTGTTCTGTGCGAGTGTGGCAATATTGGCATGAGTCTCCATTTTCACACTTACTGGGATCTCCCCACTCGTCTCCATGTTTCACACTGGGACATGGTGAGGATCTGGGTAAATAAGGTAGCAGGAGAATATATCAGAGCCACAAACGTGCTTTGGGCTTTGCTTCCTCAATTGGGAGGCAGGTTTGGCTGCCCACCCTTAGCTGTACAATCTGTTTGGCTGGGACTGCCGCTTTCCCAGCCCCCACCCTGATGGTATTGTATCTTCTTCCCCCTTTTCCAATTTCTCAATGAAAGAAACATGGCTTAGCTCTCCATCTGAGACTAAATACAACCTGAACCAACATAACTTAACAATATTAGCAGCTGATGAGATTAGCGTCAGAGATGCTAGGTCTGGTTTCTGTTTTGGAACTGTACATTCATAGAAAGCTAATAAGTTAATTGGCTAATCCTAAAACACATAATACCCTTACAGTAGTATGTTTCCAGGGTTATAGTATAGCCATGTGAAAAAGAGGCTGAGTCAGGTCACTGGGGAAAAGGCAAGTCCATTTTTCCCCCCAGCCAGGAAGAGTTTTTTTCCCGGTTCTGAATTTTTGTGGTGACCTACTTCCCCTGCTCTTTATGCTCTTAACCATTCTCTCAAACAACAGCAGAGGGAAGCAGATAGCAGCAGCAGATGCCTGCACCAAAGGCAGCCACATCAGCTGGGGGTGGGGAAAACAACACAGAAGTGAGTGGAGATCAAGAGGGAAGAAGTTTTCGCCTCTTCCCCAAAGGCCCAGGCAGAGTCTGAAAGCACAGAGCTGCTGCTGGCTTAGTGTTTCTGTTTCTCCCGAAGGTGTCTGGATTAATGTTCTTTTGATTTGTATTTACTTAATTTTTGTTTAATATGGTATTTCAGTGCCAATTCAAAAATTTCTGTGAATGCTGGGGGCGGGAAAGGGAAGTGAAAAGATCCATGGTATTTTCTCTCCTGGCTTTCTGGTCTGCTCTTATGTTTTTCAAAAAGGAACTAAGGAAAAGCCCCACTGAGACCACAACAAAAGCTCTGTTGTGTTGGAGGAAATGAGGGCCTATAACTTGGATGAAATGTGTTCAGGGAGACATGGCATGCTGAAAAATCCAGTGACAGCTGAGTGACAAGAACACCCTGGTGCCTCAAAAGCAGGCTTTAGCTGCTGCTTAGGAAAGCATGTCCAGCTACAGCACTAGTCACACATGCCGCACGATCCCCATCACCAGGCACACACAACATGCAGCTTGATGATTGCACCCTTTACCATGAAAGCACTCCTGTGTGAGCTTGTCTCAAAATGGAAAAGCTTTCTTTTTCCTGCACTGCTTCCTAAAGCAGGAGTTTATATGGTAAGGTGAAGCCAGACACAGGTTCTGTTTGTCATAAAACCAGAGCTGTAATGTGATTTAACAACAACCCTTTACTAGAGATACTGGTTCCTATATGCTGCAAAATTCCTTTGGTTACCATGTCTCCAAGGCAGAAACAAGAGTCCTTCACATCTGTCAGCACGGGCCTTGGAGATATAATACAAAACTATCTAGTGAGCAAAAACCTAGATCCTTCATTAGAGATTTTTACTACACCTTGACACTCAGCTGGGAAATAGAATATCCAGGACTACAGTACCTGTATTTGTGTTTTCTTGGGCTTCTTCTTCTGTCTTTGCTATTGTGATAGTAGGGACAGGCGTAACCCTGGCGACAGAGACGGGGGGGTTTCTTACATTGCTCTGTTTTGTAATTTCCCAATACATATGTTGTATCTGAAAAAGAAGCAACCGGTTAGTAGGAAATGACCATAACCTGCATTTACTACACAGAATTTTTTGACAGGAGTGCATACTTCACAAATGCCAGACCTGCCCAGCCCCTGCAGACCCTCAGTGACACTCACCTTGCCACCTTGGCTCCTCACTGAGTATTTTCTCTATCATAGCATGGCTAGCAGCGACTGCAGACTGACCCTCTATGCCACCTTCTGATGTAGTCTGACCATTCTGCAAAGCCTCCATCGCCTGAAGCTCCCTTCATGGACAGAGATAAACGAAAACACAGACTGAGCTTGATGAAAAGATGGTCAAATGTGTATAAAAACTAATGTACAGGAATGCTGCAACAATTCCTAAGTTGATGCATTTTGTCAGAATGTCTTTAATTGAATAGCAACTGCAAAACATGTTCTTCATTCCTTGGGAATTCTAGATGTGTTGTTTTGACACACCACCTCCCCATCAGACTCCAAACCACAGTACAACTAATTTAAAGTGTGCTACCTTCCTCCATTTTGAGTATCCTCCCCGGAGATTTTGGAGATTTGCCTTATCAGGAAGGGATATCTCATCATCTCTAAGCATTTCACACTAAAGCATAACTATCCTTCAATCTGTTGGAGAGGGTTCAGAAGAGGGCCATGAGGATGATCAGAGGGCTGGAGCACCTGCCCTACAGAGAGGCTGAGGGAGCTGGGCTGGTTCAGCCTGGAGAAGAGAAGGATGTGGGGGGACCTCATTGCAGCCTGCCAGTCCCTGAAGGGAGCTTATAAGCAGGAGGGGATTCAACTGTTTAAAAGGGTAGATAATGGCAGGACAAGGGGGATGGATTAAAACTAAAGGAAGGAAGGGTTAGATTAGATATTAGGGGGAAGTTTTATACAGAGAGAGTGGGGAGGGGCTGGAACAGGCTGCCCAGAGAAGTAGTGGATGCCCCGTCCCTGGAAGTGTTCAAGGCCAGGTGGGATGGGGCCCTGGGCAACCTTGTGTATCTCCAGGCCTGGAGGTTGGTGGCCCTGCCTGTGGCAGGGGGGTTGGAGCTCTCTGATCCTTGGGGTCCCTTCCAACCCAGACCATTCTATAATTCTATGATCATCTAACCTGATCTGGGTCCATAAACTACCCTTCTGACAAAGAGCCCAAACCTCCACTAACCTGATGTCATACACCGGAGAGCGCAGGTCATGGGGCCCATGAGCAAAGGCGCAGTGGACTCCGTTCTTTGTGCAGTTTCCCTTGGAGTCTGTCTCATGAATGCAGATTCCAGTTTTGTAGTAGCGCAAGTGATACCTTCGCTCTGTGTCTCCAGTAGTTCTATGCAAGAAGGGACACCTGCAGTACAGAAGGAGGGGAAGAACAGCCAAAGGTTAGTCGCACAGGTGATGGACTCACCACCACCAGAAGACGTACTGTCGATACGGGATGCTGCAGTTCACACCACCGTTGCTAGTTCTGCCCCTTCTCTTGTAAGGTGCCTTCCAAAGCTACACAGACTCCCTAAACCTGCCACTACACAGTATATAATAGTCTGCCTTCCAAAAAACCAAGTGGATTATTAAGCCAGCAGCAGATTATTATTCTAGTTTAGTGACTGCAGGAATCTGGAAAAGAACAAGGACACTGTCAAGGCATTCTGATGTACTAGCCATGATTGAAGGGACATCACATGGCACATACCATTTCCTCAGCAGCCCATCTAGACTCCGTGCTGTTACTGTTTCCTGCTGATGTACTCCTACAGGGCTACAACACTCTATCTACAGCCAGATGCATCCTTTATGCAGAGCACGGGACAAGAAAGGGGAATTACAATACTACCACTTGAGCTGATGTTTTGTTTCCCCTTGATGTTTTGTCTCCCCTCTTAGGCAGAAAAAGAACAATCTACACTGAGAAATGAGAAATAAGATTAAAAAAGAAAAAAAAAACTGAAAAAACTAAGATAGAAAAGGTAAAGTTTAGAACCTGCAGCACCAAACTATAAATACAAATCAGCAAAGAGTTATAAGATGGCAACAGTTTTCATTTGAGCCAGAAATGAACCAGTGATCTAGAAGCCAAAGCCCCCAAATATCCCATTTCCAGTCCCTTCAAGTCCTCTTCTAACAAGGAAGAAACTATTGAAATTGAGGCCTCAGGCTAGGGGATTACTCCATTCTGCTGTAGTCACAAGATCTGTACTTAATTGGGTAAAAAAATATTGTTTTCCTGATAAATAGCATTTTTCTCTGTGTGTTTATACTGGCACTACGAAAGGGAACTGAAATTCCATCTTTCTGTAGCATCTCTATATAAAACACTCCCTATATTTGACCACAGTTTGGCTACGGTATTTATTCTTCCATATCTGTCACGTGGCTAAAGTTAAATTGCTGGGTTAACCCTTCAATTGCTGGAACCAGCTACATGCACAGCAGAAACACTTGCATCTCTGCTCCAGTTAAACTTACCATGGTCACAGAGAGACAATTCCCAATAAAATAAACTCTTCCTCCTGTTGTATTGTTCTGGATGCCTGTCATTTCCCTACTGGCTTCTTAAAAGTTCAGGAAGACAAAATAAACCGTCAAGTAACTGATATGATTTAGAAAGCTGAGGATGGATAATTCAGGGGGCGGAGTAGAGGACAAAGCTTCTCCTCTTTCAGCAATCTGTTAAAAACCAAGCTACCCTGCTAGTAAGCAAGAGCTGTTTGACAATCAGGGGCTTGGGGCACCAGCGTCAGTGACCTGTTTTTCACACCTTGACTTTTGCTGAAGATGCCACAGCTCAAGAGGACACAGGACGATGTGAGAGCTGAATTCCCATTTAAGTGACCCTTAGTATCATCTCCGCAGCAGGCCTGGAGCGCCTGGGCTGCTATTACAGATTTTACATCTGTTCACATGTTATGTATGTTTCAAAGCTGCTTTACTGCTGACTTGCTTCATCTGTACAAGAACTGGCTGGAATCATCACCTGGACTGATCCCAAAAGCCTAATGCCTGAAAAGCAGGGTGCAGTCTTTACTTACTCATCTCCTTCTGGGCAGATCCCTGTGGTCTCGTCATACTTGGTACAGTAGATGTCAGGGCTGTAGTTAAATGTGCCATCCCGACGGCGGATAGATCTGCGACGACGTTGGTTGACAAAGTGCCAGTGGAAGCAAGTGTAGGGCCGGTGCTGAGTGCACTTGTGCTGCACGAAAAGAGGGCACTGCTCCGTGCGGAACTCCTTCAGGTAACTGCAGGCAGAAATCCAACAGCAGGAGATTAGGACCGGGACACTGCTCAGAGGCAACATCTAATCACCCTGCAGAGTCCAGGCCAAGCTGAACCACATCCATCACAGAGATGCCGGCTGTCCTTCCCACACCCTCCCGTGCTCTCGCTCTCAATAATGGAGGCTGGAAGCTGCTGGCTGTCTGTAATAGGAAGACTGGAGTTACCAGGCCAGTTATACACAAACAGCAATGCTAATGATAGCTGAAATCACTTTCTATTGTGCCTTTGGTATCATTTTGAAGAGGCTTTCCATGAGCTTAGAAAATAGTTTGTGAGAAAAATAGATCTCTTAAGTATCCATTTCTATCTCTAAATTTGAGACCTGTCTGGGCAAAAAGAGGTTTCCTTCCTAAAAGATGTATGCTCAGTTAAAAAAACAACACCACAACACCCCAAGTAAAATACATTTCTTTGTAACCATGTTTAAAGCTTCAAGTTACTGAGAAAGATTTCAGAAGACTCTTTCATGCCTTGTCCTCCTGATTTAACTCTGGTTCTTCAGTACATGGTCAGCTATGAAATTACAATTAATCAATTTCTCTCTTGCAATTTCATGATTGAGTCTTGAAAAGCAGGATAACTACCCTCAAACTCCTGCATGTTTATGTCGCTTTATTTTTAATATGTAATTCTCTGAAAGTACTTGTCTTTTATCCTGAGAACTAAAGAAGTCACAAGCTTTTATTTGTGACACTAATAACAGTCTCTAAACCCAGATTGTAGAGGATTACAAAATGGTTTAGATCAACATAATGATCTGACTGTGATCTGTGTGTAGGTGCTTACAAAATCCATGCTGCCTGAAACCACTAGCTGCCCTGTATTTATAGGGAACATATGAACAGCTCGAGTAGCTCAGACCCAAATCCCACACTGGGTTCGGTCGCAGAGACACCCCCAAGAGCAGCACAGACGGCACAGAGCCGGCAGACATGGGGTAACTCCCTCCCACAAACAGCCACATTCTGGTCTGCTGCATTTAGAGATCAGTTTAAACAGCGAGTAACAAAATTTGTCAATCAAAATAAAAGTGTTAGTATTCTGCTGGAAGCAACAGGATGATGTAACAGCAAATATGGGCTAATTTTAAATGGCATATGTACTCCGAGGCAACGAAATGGGGTACAGGAATTTGTCAAGTATTCATTCCTGTATCAGACGATCTTTCTATCATGTCTCTAAATAAATGGAAAGATGTCGGATGCCCAAAGATGTATCTACAGATAATATCATCATGCTAGATTCATTCTGAAAGCAACATCTGTAAATAAAGCCTTCCTTCCCCCTTGACCCCTGGCTGAAGAGAAAGCCTCAGGAAAACACACAAATTCAACCAAAGTGGTTTTATTTGTTTGCTGTGAAGAGAGAGTATCACTGGCAAGCGCTTTCCTACATTGGATTTTGCAAGCATGAAAGGATAAAGATTCTCCTCCTCTTCAGCCTTGAAATATGAGAGACTTGCAGGTTCCACTGCTTTGGATCCAGGAACACTGGGAGAGCCTCCGCAGCCGGCTCTAAGCCCTCTTTCACGCAAGCCCATCTGTCCCCTGCAATCCAGCCTGGCTGCACAGTATCTGCACTGGGGCCCAAGGCACCATCAGAAAAAACAGAGCCAGCATGCAGAAACAGGCCCATTTGGAGTAGGTAAGGGCTAACAACATCACTTTGTTCCTTTTCACTTTTAAAAAGCCGGCTCCATTCAAATAGAGATCTCCACTCCAACCACAGCAGCAATTCATCTGAAAACTGAATGCTGCAACAAAATTAATCTGTTCTTGAAAAGCTTTCTAAACTCTTGGACCAAGTACAGTTGTTAAAGGTGGAATTCTACAGATTATTTTATCTTATCAGTACGCTAATAAGACTTAGAACAAAAGTGACTCTAACAACATTTAGGTTGGAAAGTGAATTAAGTAAATTTAAACAGCGTGATACTTCGACTGCCATCCAGACATACTCCAGAGTCACCAACCAACCCCTTCCACCCCACATACACCCTGGAGACAGGAGGTTTATGTTACTCCCATTTTACATATGGAGAAACAGCAGAACAGCGGGCTGCGCATCCTGGCCAGTGTCATACAACAATTGGAGTCAGCCACAGAAACCAAAGGCACTTAAACTCCTCCGACTTCACTAATGTGAGTCCTGGGCTTAATCTGAAGAACAGCACCCTGAACCTCTTCAATGCTCTGTAAACTAAGGGGAGGTATCAGGCCTGCACAACTTGGGTATCAAGCCCAGCACTGTGGACCTGTAGTGAGAGGCATGTATGAAACACTGTTAAAATCCCTAAAATTTAATAACTGCATGATCAACCCAGCCAAAAAAGCTCCTCTTTAGCAGGAGAGTTTAAAACTGCACACATTGACTAGGGAGTTCAGTCTCTTGAGTGTCAATTGTTGCTGAAGAGCATTTGAAAATTAATTGCATTTCATGATTGGCTAAACTCCCTGGAGAAACATTTATTATAATGTAAATGAGAGATAATTACATAAGTAAATGGTTCACCTGAAAAGTGTTTAACACCTAACTTGCTTCATCAGAAACTCATTCTTTAATGCTGTCTATTAAATAAATGATCTCTCACTCTTCATTTCAAAGCAAGTCCTGCAAACAGGTACCACTGCGCTCCACACAACACATTAACTGTGCATGATCACCTCTGCTATAGACCCAACAGAGGAAAAGGAGAGTTGTCACATTAACTCAGTCATTTCAAGTCTTTCAATCACTGCTTTGGGTTTCTCTTTTTTTTTTTTCTAAGCCACTACAACATTTTAAATCACCCTCCTACTCAATAGCGTGAATGGTAAATTGCCTTATAGTCCTGTATTTTCTTGATCCATGGAAGTGAGTTTTGGCTTCTCTGGGAGAACGTGGACCACTCAACCAGGCACTCTGTATTAAAATATATGAAAGGCATCTAAACCCCATGTGTTTTGGGAACACAGAAAGGATACACAGACCGCACAACCGCAACGTGATGGCTCACAAAGCAGAAAGCTGTTAATATTTCAGTAGCCTCTTTGCAAAGGCTCTGAACAGAAACACAGAAAACACTGTTATGACAGATGCTTCTGGTGTCAATGGTCTCTATAATTTTTTTTCCCAGAACAGCTGAGAAAAGGAATTTTTGAACGACCCTTGAAACTGAAAACATGTTGATAACTGGTACATGTTTTACAGCATGTCAGCCAAATGCTGCATCCGTACAGGAAGAGGAAATCCAGCAACGATAACCTGCATTTCTCAACTCCTCTCTAAAGATCTCAGGAAACTCTACAGCCCCTACACGAGGAGAATTATTACCCCCAGTTTATATAGGAGTTCCTTCTATATTTATTTTTAAAAAAACCCAAACCCATGAAGCTGATCATTCTATATTGGCCTGCTTTCCATGCACTTTCTTTGGTATGCACATATATTTTCCAATCCATATATTTTTTTATATGTGGAAAGCAAGTAGCATGGTGGTCTTCTGATAATACATTAACATCACCACCCAAATTCCTGGAGGAAATGTTATCATTTATGAGTCCTACTACACAAAGACAAATGCAGTTATAAACAACTCAGAGGAGACCAGCCAGAACAATGCAGATCAGAGTCCCCAGGCTGAACTGAACTCGCTGCCCAACAGGATGGACGCTACTGGAACTGAAAGCTTATTTCACTAGGAAGACAAGAGGAGAGCTTCTCAGACTAGCTTCTCAGACCGACAATAGTATTAGAAAAAACACAATGCTACTTTGCAGAAATTACACTTCCTCTGGGGTGGGATGTGGGAGGGGGCAGTAATTATCCTCTGCATGAATTTACACTAGCAGGGGAACTACTTACTGCCTTTTAACTGCAAGTAGTAGCTGATTCTCCAGGGCAGCAAGTGTTTACATCTGCAGCTAGTAATTGCAAGCTTGTTCCCCCTCTGCCCCAGAGGGATCGAGCAGCAACCTGCTTTGGGAGCTGCAAGAAGAAAGAGTAGTGGGATGAGAGTAAGAAAAAAAAAGCATCCCAAATTTTTTAAAAATTGTATTTCCAAACACCAACATCACAAAAAAAAAAACCCCAAAAAATCAAAAAGGAAGAAAAGAAAAAAAAGAAGCTAAGAAGAAATTCTAATCTAGAAGCTTCATTTTTACTCTCAACAATTGCAGCCTTGTCCTGGTCGCATTCACTGCCTGCTGCTGGTGCATAAATCTCTTTGCTGCAGCTTTCTTTACTGGTCTGGCTCTGCTTTCAGCCTGTGTGCTCAAGCCACTCAGGCCAGGAGGATACCTGCATCCGTACCACGTTGGGGCTGGAAACTTCCTGCCAGACCTGACGCATGTCATGCATGCAGTGGCATGAGCTCAGTTCAGGAAAATGTGCTGGTAATGCACGAAGACAGCTGAGCTCTAAATTCCTCATTAAAAGCCTTACCCAAAGCTCCCTGAAGTCACTGGAAGAAGCACACTGATGCCAAGAGAGAAGTCTCTGCTTTGTAACAGAGGGATAAGGAAGACTTTGGAGAGAAACAGTACTGAGGAGCATAGAAATGAAAGGATTAAAACAAACTATTCCAAGGTGCTGTTGCTCTTGTAACACAAAGCCGGGCCCTCCTTTGCTTCCAACAGTTACCCCTGATTTGAAAGCTTTAGATATGCCCCAAGATGAGCTGCTCTTCTCTGCAGTCCCTGCTCCTCGCAGTCAATCCCCTTTCTGTCAAAATTCCTTTCAAGTCCACAGAGAGCACAGAGGCTCATAAACAGGATCCAGTTCTTCTGCACCACTATGACACCAGAGAGAAAACCATTAGGTAATTGTTGGAATAATCCCAACTAAAATACCATAAAGGTGTCACAATAGTGAGATCTAATACCACTGTCATCTAGATTTTGTATGTATGTGGGTGTGTGTTTACACCCATGAAACTGTGCAGTAGTAGTACTACAGAGTACCCTTAGTAAAGGCACACATGAGTGGGGCTAGTGGTGTTTATGTGGTGTTAGACCAGTATAAACCGTGGACACCTTTCATGACAGTGGGCAGGTCTGCAGTCAAAGCACAGGCTGCTGTGAGAGCGGCTCCATCCCTGCAGCTCCTCAGTCACAAGAAGCTGACCCAGAGGCAGGCCACATCCAGCCAGCGCAGGTCTGATCCTTTCTGGAAAGTCCAGCCTGGCACAGACACTTCGTTATCAGCACTAATGTTAGGAATTTGTAGTTCCCAACTGTATAAAGATCCTCAGCACTAGCTACTGTCCAAAAGAGCCCACAAAGGTAAACCTAACCAACAAATCTGCAAATAAATTGTGTGGGGTGGGTTTTTTTAAAACCAGGGATTCAGTTCCTGGTAAGATTTTAGATATCAGGAAGAAAATGCTTGTCTGTCATTACCATTTATTTTAGTTTCGTGCCTTCTCTCAGCAAAGGATCACACTGGCTAAGATACAATTTTATTGGCATAAAAGCGCATGGGAATGCTGGAGGCTTTTACTGGCACTTTTATGCCAGTTGTATCCTACTGGGACACGAGCCCATGGACCTCTTTGTGAAGTTTCAGGTGGTCCCCAGTTCACCCCACTTACAGACAGACATCCTTCCTGAACATTGCAGTCTCAATGACAGAGGTCACTGCTCTCTGCTGCTCATCAGCTTTCCTCTGCTGGAAGCTCCTATTGGCACTGATAGCAGGTTGGAGAAAGTTTCCCTAATCCAGTTTAGGAGAAAATATTAGAAATTATAAAAAACCCACCATCTTAGCTTTAAAGTTTAAATTAGTGGTTTGAGCAGATAAAATTATCTGAAGTAAACCCAGGTGTGCTTACCCAACAGACTGCCTGGGCAGCACTGCAAAACCCAGGAGAAAAATACCTAACTGTGGATATAGATGTTTCTATATCAAAAACGCTTATCTATTGAAAATCTTTTCAAAACTGCTATTTTCATCTTAAGCTCAAAGAGCCACCCCAACACAAGAGGAAAAGAGCTGTCTATATTTAATCAGCTCTCTAAATTCATTTCACCCTCATAAAATTTTATTGCAAAAGATGATATCAGACACACTTTAAGTAAGAAACCCATGACTCAATTATTTTCTTTTACTGAACTGTGGTATTCCAATTGAAATGACTCAGTAGTGCATGACAGAATCTACTTTTTCCAACAGGATACTCAATAAAAATCCTACTAATGCACCTTTCTTTTAACATATCATTACTGGTAGAGCAAACCCATGATATGCAGCTCTGACATTGTTCAGGAGTTTTTTGCTCTTAGGGCAAAGAAGCTTTTCCAGAATAACAGGGGCAAAAAAAAAGGTAAAGTGGGAGGAGATTTAAAACCAGCATAATTCCAAAATAATTAATCCAGAATGGATATTCTGGAACAGCTATTTAATTTCTCTTGTAGGCAATTCCTTGTAACACCCTTACATATCTCTTATACCTCTTAGGAAATCAACAAGGCTACCAAAGGCTTGGCTTCTTAAGGAATCCCTCAATGTAGCGAGTAGTTGGGCAGGTTGCCTACCTTGGGGCTTTTACTGCTCCCATCCACCACGGAGTCCAAACCCTTTTAGAGGATGGGTCTGATAACAGCATTCCCAGGCATCTTCTAAGATGCTGGCATTTCAATGTGAAGCAAGTTTCCTGACAGAGAGGAAAGCCTTTGGCTCTCAAGATTTCCTGGGATTTGGGAGGAAAAAAGAAGTGAAATGACCAACCCAACTTCACAGGCAACGAAATCCCTCAACCTACAGCTGCAAACTACTGCAGCCTGTTTACAGCCTGCCTAAACCTCTGCAAGGAAATGTTCAGCATCCCTCTAATAAAAGCAGTAGTTAAGTCTGTTTCAATAAACACCATTTTTTACTTACTGGCAGATGTAATCTAATACTGAAACAGAGTCTTACACGAATCGTTGCTGAGTATCAAACAGTAATGCTTTCAGCAGCTATCTTGAAGGTTTTCATCATGATTTCAGGAAAAAAGTTCTGCCCCAGTTCTCTACCAGTAATCTTTACCAGTTGCTGTGGCTCACTGCTACTGGATATTTCCTCATTTTCCATATTTAATGGTATTTTTTCTATATAACCTCAGAAACCTGACCAAATCCTCACACTTTGGATCAAGAGGAGCTTTTCAACACACCATGCATCGCTTGCCACGAAATGCAAACGTGTGTCTCTCAGTATATCTCAACAACTATCAGTCTGTCTGCCCTTCCATACCCTCAACAGCCAGGTGTAGTTTTCTAAGCCTTGGAAAGATTAGAAAGCATTTAAACCTCAAAGAAAAATATATGGAGCGCTTTATAAAAACAAAAGGCTGACTGTGAACGTGGGGAAGGAGAAAAGGATGAGGAAAAAGTTTCAGTAAGCTCACATCTGTCAAGAAGATAGACTTCACATGCCTCAGTGTTTTCTTTATCACCTAAATAAATTGAACCATCAACTGGAAAAAGGTCACACAGCAGACAGCACTGTGTGATTTTAAAGCTGTTAGATTTCCTTTTCTCCATTAGAGCTTGACAATAATGTCAGTCTAAGGGCAAATAAAGAAAGTGAGAGCTGGAGAGACTTATTACAGATGCATGGAGTTGGGTTTGTTTGGTTGTGGAGGGGGTTTTTTTGCTTTGTTTTCAGAGTTCATATAACTCATTGTGTACCTTAGTGATCAAAAAGACAACTCATATCCAGAGCCCACAGCTCCCCCTCTTTTTGCTACAGAAACAGGTAGGCAGGCACTCAAAAGTTTTCCTTGTTCTAGGCATCTTAGCAAGTAAAATTGAGCTAGAAGCTTCCAAATAAATCCTAATGGATAGCGTGTCCTGCAGAAGCTAAAGCACAAACTGCTAGACTACAGAAAACTCAAGGGTAACACACCAGCAAGTACAACAGTCATAGTGAACTGTAACTGGATCACTACTGTAACTCTATTTCTGGATTTCAAAGCAGATCATGAGGTGGACAACAATGCAACTAATTCAATTCAGCCGCGAGGAAAGAACTGTCTAGTACCCATACTTTATAGATAAGAACGTTAACTGAGTGATGGCAAAAGTCCAAGCTAAAAATAACACATGTTGGCAACTATCAGAAATGATTGGGACATTTTTCAATGAAAAGACAAACGTCAGACACAAACAGTTGTGTCTTGTCTATACTGAAAAACTAAGGCAAAACAAAGAGAGACACTACAGCACGGTGCCAGCCCATCACGGGAAGCCAGCCTTGCACCAGTTTCCAGAGTTATAGTGAAAATGGCTTTGTTTTGAGAGAAATGCTGTAGCTAAGCTCTGTCTTAATGAGGAAGAAAAAAAAAAATCGAGGCTCTCACATTGGAGTTATCTCAATAAAAGGAACATTTATTGCATTTGTGAACAGCCAGGACACAAGTTCTACTCACTTAGGATTGTGTTGCAGTCGGCAGGTGTCAGGGGAAAGAGGTGCTTGCTCAGACCTCCCTGGAGCTGTGCATCCCTTAGCCCTGGCACACACCGACTTGTGTCATTCAAACTCAACAAATGAAACAGTCTGAGTCAGTTTTTTGGCAGCGTGCTCCCTTTAAAAAGCAAAACCTTGTTGTGTCAGTGGACCATGAAATCTATATGACCTAGCCACACCAACGAAACCCATTCTAAACACAAGTGTTTGCTTGTGCAGAGCTTTCACCTTTGTAATTAAAACAATCCAAGCAGGGGCATATGCAAACATTTAACTGCACTACATTTCAGAGACGTTTCCTTAAAAGCCATTCAGCAAGATCCAGAACACTGCACAGAGCTCTGAGTTTACATTTACATTTCCTTGAGTTTGATCTCTTTTTTTTTTTGGCCCCCAGATTAGTCGGCTGTGAATATGTATTACTTGACACGACCTCAAAACTAACTAAGCATTTAGACAGTTTGGGCAATGTTTTAAAAACACAGCCAATTTCTTCCAAGTTGAAATGCCATGTTTTCGATCTGATGCTGCTAGTTTACATAAACAACAGAGCTGTGCCTAAAGTACACCTTGCTGTTTTCAAACACCAACCTCCCCCAACGCAGCCAACCCTCCTCGCTCTGGGGCTTGGTTTCTGCTTTACAGAACTCTGTAGCTGCCGTTAATCCTTCCCCTACAGCACCTGTAAGTGAGGAGAGGATGAATCATAAACAGGATCATATTGAAGTAATTATTTTTCAATAACATCTGGGTTGAGCCTAACTGCTTCAGTGAAAATACCAGGACTTGCTGGACCCAGACAGCTGTACACTGTTGAAGGTTTAGACCCGATTTAGTTGCCAGCACTGTATATCAACATGTGCTTCAATACCACAAGTATTTTACTACTAATTATTACCTTAAAAGGAAAAAAAAATCCATCCACAGACTCTTCTATTATGGTCATTTATTCTAGTTCTATTCAGGTAGGGTTCCTGCCTCATATTAACAGGATCAGGTAGACAAAGCAGCTTTATCCCAACAATAGTGTTTGGAGTCTCAGACACGTGGAAAACGTCTGCAGAAAGGCAGAGTTCAAGTGGAGATAATATGCATCAGGTTTGAAGTACTGGACTGCAGTGAGTTAAGGTCCGAACAATACACTGATGTCCTGTGCTGTAAAGATTAAAGTTTCAGCTTCCAGGAAAGTTTTTCCACATTGTATTTCTACCACCAGCAATTCAGGCACCAGCAAAGCCTACCCAGGGCTAGCAACTGTAGAGACACTACGAAAGCTGGGAACAGGGCTGGGCTGTTTTAAAACTTGTGTTACTCACTCTGCTAGTTCCCTAAAACAAAACATCCCACATGCAAGAATTCGTAAAGGCTAATTCAGAAAAATATTATTTCCATACACCCCATTACATAACTCAGGGTGTCAGTTACAGATTTTTATAAGCATTTTTAGGCAGCATACCTTCAACATCATGTCTCACAAGAGGTGCTTCGGAAATAGAGCACAGCAACTTTCCCTCTCCTGACCACACCAAGAACCCTCAGGATTTAACAACAGCTCACACGCCAACTGCAGTCCCAAACTCACAACAGTTTTACGACAGTATGTGAAATGCTCAAAGGTCTATACTTACACTGGACCAAAACTAGAAAACTAAAACTCTGCGAGAAATGACAGTTCTACAGTGCTCTCATCCAGACCAATCCACATTTGAAAATGTAACGGCGTCTGCTTCTTCTCAGGTTAAATGCCAACCAGATTCGCAGCAGCAGCCTCTTTGGAAAGGCTTACATTTGTGAACAGACATTTTCTGGTTTGAGTTTGAAACAAAACGGTGATTATCTAACAAGCATGAACCTGCATCTCACAGCACATGTGCCAGCACAAAGATAAAAGCCAACTCTTACTGGTTGATTTTGAAGTATCAATGTTAACCATTCAATCAATTTTCTTTTCCGGTCAGCACTCGAATGATGCTTCATCCGTGTCTCTCATGGCCCAGCAGACTCTTTTGATGCTCCATAAATAGGCACACCTACACACAGATAGACTAGTCCAAAGCAACAGCACTGTATGACCCCAGACAGGGGGTCATACCCCAAACAGGTACACTGACATCAAGATGTACACCAGGACTCCCCCAAGGGACAAGCAGTCCAATCCCAGGCTATACCACAACTTCATTTTCTATTTTGACTGATCAATACATGAATAAATCTGGTGGTACTCTCAAGATACTTTAACCATACAGGTATCATGTTGTTGCTGCTGTTGTAAAGCTGCACAATTGCCCTGGGGCACCTGCTGGTTTTAATTCTGCTATGATGGGAACAGTTAATGAAAGCTCACAGTCTATGGAAAATCAGAGGAGAAAAATCACCTCTGAGTTCATTGGGTGTGGAGTGACAGCTTCGTTTTGAACTGTGGTGACATTCTGAAGATGAAGGCTAACAAGTAAAACAATACTGACTTTAATTATATCAGATTTTTGCAGATATTCATCAGGTATATTTTCAAGAAACTATTTTCCTTTCCATATGTTCACAACTGCTTACTTATCTAAAGGAATTTGGGGCATATGATGATAAAAAGCAATCCAACCTTAATTTTATAGCTGTAATTGATAGCGCCGTCATTCTTAATAAGCCAAAATGCTCTACTGAAATGTATTTGCAATTTTTGACCAACAGACAGCTCAGGACAGCCTGAGATTTTTCTTGTCTGACCAGAAACCCGGTACAAGTTTCTCTTCTGCCAGTGTTCTGCCAACAATATTCAATTAAACAGCTTTGACTTTTAATAAGAGACAAGAATCAGGCTAGCACCAAGCATTTCCGTGAGACAGCACTTCTATTGCCATCACTACACCTGGGCACCTAAAGCTGAAATATTTCTTTCAACAAAACCCCAGAATTTTCACTTTAACAATAACCTTCTACACCTCAGTGAACACTATGGCACAGTGAAGGTGTGCGAGTCAGAAGATGGCCCGTGACAAAGCTAAGAAGAGAAAAAAATTGTTGGTATTCCTTTTAAAGCAGCATTCATTCCACCTGATATTTCAAATGTCAAACTGGTATTAACTGCATCAAGCACTGATCAAAATACACAAGACAGAGATTGCTGAGAAAATTATCACGAGCATCTAAATTGGCTGTCATCACTAGGTGGAGTTTGAGAAAGTAAGAGCCGTCAGCATCTCCCTATGTGCCCTTCTGGTGAGGCTTTGTATTTTTGATTGCCCTAATACAAAAGACAAACTGTCTCTCTATAAAGCAGAGAAAAAAGCTAAGAAATTGCCCTTGCTTTACAGCCTGCTGGCACATAACCATTCATTAATTGAGGACACAGGGGGATCTGCTGGCTGGCCCCTTGCAAAGCTTTCAGTGACAACTTTGTACCTGATTTGCAAGCTATGTGCCGAGTGTTACAAGTTCATCAAGTCTTTATAATATAGAAACCTCTGCCACTGTCTCCCTTTTATGGACCACGATTTCACCAAAATCTAGTTTAAGGAGTTTTTCAGCATTTAAAAAGAAGTAACAACGATTAGACACACACACACACACACACAAAAATTAAAATTGTGAGACAATTTAGATGTAGGCGATTCCATCGGGCAAAGGGATGGACCAGGAAACTTCTCAGCATCTCTTTCAGACTCATTCCTTGTGTTTTCAAAAAGATTTATGAAGTTTTTAAAAAGCAAAAAGTTAACAGAAGGAAGAAACCACCACCTCAGCATCCTCTGAAAACAAATACAGCTCTTAGGGTCCTGACAAGCAGGTTCTCACAAGTCTCAATGCAGCAGTTTAAGACATTATTGCTCCAGCTCTTTATTTTGCTCCTCTATCAGAAATTACAGCTCTTTGTAATGGGGTTAATAGAAGCGAACACGCGCCTGCTCTCCGGCTGCCCCAGTTCACAGCCTGGTGTATTAATACAGCCTACCAGCGACGGTTTGCTCATGCTAATATGCTACACAATCAGCGTGATTAACTGATGTACTAACACATTCCCTCCTGCCACGTTGTTACAGGGACAGCAACATCCAGCAAACAGCAAGGCTGAACTGCTGTAAGGCACCACAGGAAGGTTTTCCAGAGGACACTGGCCAGACCCTTTGGAACAAGAAGGCAGCACATTTCAGCTGCTCATAGACAAAACCATACCCTGGTGGAAAGAACAGACCTAGAGAAAATAAAATACTGTATTCCAACAGTTTTCCTTAAAATAAAACAATGTGATATAAAAATGAGAAGAACTGATATCATGGGAAGTTCTAACTGAGGATTTCTATAAGAATTATTAATTTTTTGTCTGTATCTTTATTCTATATGTTTCTGTAAACAACGTATAGACACTAACATAGTACTTAGTTTTAAAATAAATTTTGAAAAGTAATGGAAAGAGCCATTTTCCAAGCTGGAAGGATTCTGCATGACTGAATCCCTCTCCTCCTTCACAGAGTTTTTGATTTTTGAAAGACCAAGCCTTGCCAGACCAAAACAAATTCTGAAAATGTCAAAGCAATACACAAAGCATTTCACTCCGCAGACTATTTGGATGCCACCTCTAGAGCAGTTTTCTGTGAATTCCCCATCACTTGTGATATCCAGACAGCCTCATTTATTAAATGCAAACGTAGCAAGCAAACCACAGCTCCAGTCCCTTATGACCTCACCACACACAGTGATCAGCGGGACAGCCCGTACTCACGGGGCCAAACAACCCACGCCATGCACTCGCCCACCTCCCAAGCTGTGGGCTTTCTCCACTCATCCTTTGAAAAACCATAAAGTCCAAAGTGTTATTTTTCAGTGTATGTTTGGTGGTAAGCACATACTGTGAAGGCAGCTCTTCCTGTTAGCACTCCAATACTTTATATTTCCAACTTCCTGTAACTATTCACACTTCCTAATAACAGTTTGTGGTGGACTTGCATTCAATGACATTCACACAGACTTTAAAAAACTGCAATAGCCACCAGCTTACCCTTGCCTGATAAGCTGACAGGTACAGGTAACCCCACAGCAGACAGCTGTTAAGTCCCTGGTTTAGAAATATTGACTGATTCTGTGCTTTCCTAACTATTTCCAAGCGTATTACCAAATCTGAAACCTAAAAATGCACAGGTGTGTTTGTTGTTTCTGGATTGTTTGTGGGGGGGTTTTTTGTTTGTTTGGGGTTTTGTTTGTTTAAATAACAGGGCTAGTTTCTATTTTTGTCTAAGTCCGTATCAGCTTATTGATCTAAGGGTTGCCACCAGTAAAACCAAAGCAGAATTAGGGCAATGGTTTTGTTATTTTAAAAAGATCCCATGGTTTAAAAAGAACACAAAAGGTTTCTAAAAACAACTTCAAAAGCCTAAGTGTATTAGCTAGGTTGTGAAGACCACCCAATTCAAGCACATCAAAATACAATCTAACAGACGATGTAGACAAACACTAAGGGTCCGGGAAGAGCAAGTCACTTACCAAAAAAAGCAACAGCTCTGAAAAGATGTTAGCTACACATCTGGTTTTGGGTTTTCTTTCCACAGACAGACTGCACACGTTTGAGACCAGACATGCCGTGTTCATCCTGCCAATAAGACACTGTCCACTGATAAGAAGATAAGGATTACTCTCTGCAACTACAGATGCCTTGAGGTGTGGGTTTTTTTGTGTGCCAGTGGTTTTGAGTAAGAATTTAAACATTGGATTTTGAGATAAGTAAGATTGCCCATGCAAGCTCTTCATTGAAATCCAAGTCCACCTATGACCTTGCTGGTTTTATTTCTCCTTCACCCGCATCTCCATCACTGTCTTCACCCCAGTTCCTATTTACAGCTGAGAAACTGCCAGACAAGACACAAAACATGCAGATACAAAAATGTCTTTGATTTGAGCTAGAACTAGAGTGTTGCACCACCCTGATTTTCATCCCCACTTAAAAGTGCCCTTCACTCAAGTACACTAGTCCTCCCTCCTACCTCCAAATGGCTGGCGTGGAATGGTTGCAAGATAATGCTTGGGTGAGTGCAGGTTTCTAACATGACAGCCCGATCAAGGTACTAATCCTTCAGGAATTTCCCACAATTCCTGCCCCCTAATGTAAAAGGAAAGACAAGGTTTTTTTGTCTTGTACCCTGCAAAGGCATAATCACAAAGCTTATCTTGCTGTTGGGCAATGGAGGACAGGATTTGCTCCCAGACATCGCAGTCCAGAACTCAAGTGAGGGTACAGTCTGTGGGGATGTGGAAACCTGAAGTTTATTTACAGGATGGCTACTCATTTTTAAGACAGGCACACTCAAGAGAATCATCTTGAGTAGTGATGGTCTGGGCTCTGCCCAATGAATCTGTCCCCCAAGAAGTTTATCAGCTAAATTAGAGTACTTTCAACACTGCTTCTGAGCAAGTGTATTCTGGATAGACTAGAACGAAGGCAGTCCTTGGGGGGTTTTATTAAATAGGCTAATTTATCTTCACTCAAACATCTGCTTTCCTGTAGTTATTAAACTGCCTGGCTTCCAGGTGAATGCACAGCAAACAAAGGACCGCTCCACTTTCACTCACCTAAACTCTGCCAGTTCATTGAACACACAAGCAGTGGATACAATATTTACAACTCCCAATTAGAGTCCAGTCTAACCAAAAACCAAGAGCTGAATGGACAGACTGTACCAAAACAAAACTACACCATAATACTTGCTGCTATCTACAACTCCAAGCGTCTGATCGCTTGCTTTCAGTTTCTTTGCACTTGGCCTCGATCCACATTTGTAGATAACACATTAAAGACAGCGATAGATGCGTACAGAAATAACCATGCCAGCTAGAGCTCAGAAACGCTGCACAGTCGATACTTGGTTGAGGTTTGACAGAGCGTACCCAAACCTAATCCACTTCCCACTACAAGCAATCAACTAACCCCTGCACAGAGCACATCACCCAAAGCAGATCAAAGCCGCGCCAGCCTGCGGGTACCCCAGAAACAAGCCCACCTCACCCTTTTGTTCCGAGGAACACACCGAACCCGTCCCACTACGGGAGCCGTGAGAATCACGAGGAACAGCCAGATGCAGAAACCTCTAATCCAGCGACCCAGAGAGAACACCCCAACTGCAGTTGTTGAGGTTTTCATTACCCACTTGAATTCTACAAAGGGAGTAAGAGATCCCCAGAGGAGAAACACGCTATTTATAATTAAAAAGCAAAGTTTGACATATACCACAATGACTTGGTCTCCAGGAGGACCTAGCGACACGCTACGACTGCTACCAAGGACACAATCAGAGGGGCTTTTTAGGCTCTTCTTCTGCTAGCAAACAGAGGCAAAGGTGTCAGCATCACAAATTCTAATTTTTATTTTTCAGATTTTATTTTGCTGTACAACTAGAACAAGCACAAAGGCTTCCTCGCAGGACCTAGAGCTGCAGCTCAACATACCAAAGTCTCATGGAAATAACACCAAGAGTTTAGAAATCGACACTAATACAGAAATTGGAACACTTCTTAACAAACACAACCAAAACTTTCCAAGGCAAAGATCCCCAGCACCAGATTGCTGTTCCCTGGGGACGGGCAAAGTATGTAGATAATTAAGCTTACTCGAGTTTACAACTTCTAACCTTGATGTCATTTTATGGAAACAAACTATATTTAAGGAAAAAAAAAAAAGGAAGAAAATATTTACATTTTAACAACATACAACTTGTTCACACGAACGACCACCAAATAAGTTCCCATATGTTATCAGAAGGAGGTTTACAGTATGGCATGACCTAGCGTACAAATCCAAGACTTTCAAAGTATGGCTCACATCCCGCTGTCAGCACTCCACAGCCCCCAAACCCATCCTTCACTTATGGTTATTCAGCTCCTCTGCAACTGTTTTCACTGAAATATTTTTAGCATCCGTCTGAAAAAGACATGTTTTACCCTCTGGAAAGAAGCTAATCCTGCCGCCAACTTTGCTCCACACTGTCCTGTTTTCCTCCTCTTTTTGGCTACTAGATCCTAGCCTTTCTTCTTCTCCTCACCACTTCTTGAGCTTTTTCAGTTTCTTTCCTAATCTTTGATATCCTTGTTTCCACGGCCATGCTCAGGCATGTTATCATCTTGGTCTTCCTCTACCTAGTGTACATCCAGCCTCTCCACCTCCTCTCCTTGCCGCCTGGGTTTTTCCCCTCTCACTTTTGACCCACTGCTTCTCCACCATTGTCACTCCACCTTGAAGGCCAGACCCTGTGCCCTCTTTTACCACTACAGCATCACTCCCAGCAGACTCCTTCATTCCAGTTTCACCTATAAAACTGTCAAACTTTAACTGTAGTTGCTGCAACCTCTGAGGCCATGACCTGCCAGCTCCCTGAAGATCACCACAGGATCTTTGGGACAAACTTAGAAGCCCTCCTTCTGCCAGAGACTTCGGTATTCTCAACAGCTTGAAGGAAGAAGATGAGAAATAGGCTGCGATCCCTCCAGCAGGTCATACAGATCTGCACTTGCGTTTCTCACAGCCCTTTTTATTCCGTGTACCACAGTGTGAAGGCAGGGAAAAAGCCTATCACCAACTATATGAAAACGCAAACTGGAAGACAGACCACGCTCTGAACCTGCCCCTCGCTTTTTGGGTGGGGGCACCAACACAAGTGAGAGATACGGGTAATTTGTATGACATTTTTTCTGCATGTGGACAACACCCTGAAACGATAAGGGCAGACAGTTCAGCACACACATTTTGTTCACAAGGAGCAGCCTCAGACATTTTTCTTTTAAGGAGAGGGAAAACCAGGCGTCACACACCCATCGCTCGCCCATCCTCAAAAACACCGCTCGCTCAATCCACCCCATTATCCCTACTGCCAAAGGAGATTTGAGTGTCATCACCACAACCGCTGACCCAAACTGCTTAGCACAGACCATGTTCACACAGCACAAGCTCCAGGCCGCACATCCTTGGGACAAGACAGCGGAACAGTGTGTTTCCCCTTAGGGAAGACACATTCCAGCAGTAAGCCTGAGGCGGAGGCCGATACGATAGGACTGATGTATGCTGCCATTTGGCATGTGTTTCCTTCGCAGAGGAATCACACCCCAGTAGTGTAAGAAGCAGGAATAGGACAAGCACTTCTTGTGATTTTCCTGTAACGTTTCCTATGGGGATACTTTGCTCACATACAACACCCCTGCAAAGACACCTGCCTCGACAAGAGACCCCGCTGGAGCCATCCCTTGCGTACCAGTACACGAGGTGTGCACCAGGGGGTTCCCATCTGTGGGGAGCACCACACAGCGCAGCACCCACCTCCTCAGGCCGCCTTGCTCCTCAGGTGCCCGAGGAGCCCCCCAGGCCTCCTCAGGGAGTGGCGGAGGGGGGTGACAACACAGGGCAGCAGGACACGATGTGCCCAAGACCCCAAGCACCGCTTCCCCGCCTGAGGCAAGACACGCATGGGCCTGGGGGAAGGCCGGACCGCCACCCCGGCGGGAGGGCACACAGGGCAGCCGGGCGCAGCGCTGACGGCCGGAGCTGCCATGGCGGCC
>VZTU01008527.1:379765-396344 GCA_013400835.1 Zapornia atra | reverse complement strand
GTGCTGCCCATGGTAAGGGCTGTGCTCCGCCGCCCCGGCCCCGCGATCCCTCCGTGTCCGCCTTCCGGGTCCTCTCTGCAGCCTCCCGGGGGGGCCCCGGCCGCCGTTTCCCCCGCCTGCCCCAGGATGTCCCGCCGAGATCCTTCCCCCCATTCCGGACACTGCGGGATCCTCCGGGATTCCCCCACCTTCAGATCACCAGAGCTCGGAGCAGCGGGGGCAGCATCCCACAGACCAGCCCCTAACACGCTGCAAGTGGGCTGCGATTCCCCCTCCCCTCCCACTTCTTCAGGGGACTGAAGCCTCATTTCTGCAACCCCATCAAACAATTCTCTGTTCCTGGCGAGCCGTGTTTTGCAGGCAGCCATGGTTTGGAACAGCTGGGGCTTCCTGCTCTCCTTCGGCTTGGTGGTGAAGCCCCCCCCACAGTCCTAAATCAAACCTACAGCTTATTATTTGGAGGCTGATGAGCGTGGGAGCAGGCCTGCTAAATTCCTGTGTGGGCAAGAAAATTTCCCAGAGTTTCTCCTGGCCTCATCGTGCTCTGGACCCCAGCAGCCAGCACCCCGGTTCTGAGCTGGGGTGGTCGGTCACGGCATTTCAGTGCTCAGACTGACACTGTGCAGCATTCAATAGCCAGAAAGTTTAATGCTGTGGTGAGCCAGGCTGTGTGGCTGGGCGGGTGTCGCTGTGCGGGCAGAGTTAAGGGGAACACATGTTGAGTGCTGCCAGCCCTGGCTGAGGCAGCCGCCACTGGGGATGCTCCAAGGGGTCTGAGTCCTCCTTCCTCCTCCCAGGCCCTGCAGCTGGGGACGGTGCTGGTGGGATCCCCCACGCAGGATGGGACCATCTCCATCGTCACCACCACGGAGGAGGCGGACCGGCCCCACAGGGTGCAGTTCCCGGTTCCCCACCAAGACAGCCCTCTGAGCCCGGGAGAGCCGCGCTGGGCCAACTATGTCAAGGGTGTCATCCAGCACTACCAGGGTGAGGCCCAGTGATGCCGGGCAGGTCAGAGCCCCATTGTGTGGGGTTGGTGCTCGGTGCCCAGCTTCTGGTGTGCTCCAGGGACGCATGCAATCCTGCAGCTGCTTCTGGGGCCAGGCTCCAGCAGAGACACGTACAGCTCCAAAGATGGCTCTGTTTGAGGGGGCATGTTCTGTCATGGGTCATCCTGCGTTTTAAAATAGGATATTGGACAGGGGTCCTTCTCCATCAGTTCCCCGTGAGCTGTGGGGCAGGGCAGCCCCCAGCCCTGCAGGTGCTCATGGCTCTCCTCCCTTCTGTTCCTGCAGGTGGTCCTGTGCCAGGCTTCAGTGCCGTGATAGCCAGTGACATCCCCCTGGGTGGGGGCCTCTCCAGCTCGGCCGCTCTGGAAGTGGCTACTTACACCTTCCTCCAGCAGATCTGCCCCGGTAAGGCAGCTGCCAGGCCTGGCCCATGGCACCTCTGTTCCCAGTGGGGAGCTGGGATGAGAGGGGTCCCACAGCACTCAGAGAAATGTCACTGTGGAGTGGGTCACACCCCCCTGCTGCAGCTGGATCTGGCACCACTGTGGCTGTGAGTCTTCTCATTCTCACCCAGCCTGATGTGCTCCTACCTCTAAAGGCTACGGACCATCCCTGGGGCTGGCCAGGGCCATGAGAGGATGCTCCCCTGGCAAGCATCTTCTCCCCACCTTCATGTCCCCAGAAACTGAGAGATCTGACACCAGTGTCACATTACTGCATCCAGCTGGATCCAGGGACCATGCTGGCACAGAGGCTCTGCACTGGTGCAGGAGCAAACACCCGCAGCTAATGCTTTAGCAAAACCCTGTTCCATGGGAAAACAACTGTTGACCTTGTGCTTGCTCCCCCTGCTCCGAGGCAAGGGACAAAGGTCCCAGAGCTGCTAACATGTGTCTCTCTGCTCTGGCACAGATGACGGTGATTTGGTAGCCAAGGCACTGGCATGCCAGAAAGCGGAGCACACGTTTGCCGGCATGCCCTGTGGGATCATGGACCAGTTCATATCCGTGATGGGCAAGGAGGGCCACGCACTGCTCATTGACTGCAGGTCAGGGCTGAGCACAGAGCATGCTGCACCATGCCCTCTTCTTCAGGCAGGTGGGATGAGCTGGTCCCTTGGCTGTGAAATAAATTCAAGAGTGCAGGGAGGGGTTAACCCCATGCACCAGCCCAAAAATCTCATTACGAGGCTGGGGCTCGCAATTAAAAGGCTCCCTGCCTTTTAATTCCTGTGTCCTGATTCCTCCTGCTGCTTCCTTTCTGCCTCTTGCCTGGGCTGTCTTTCCCACAGAGCTGTTAGGGCCCATTATGGGACTAGAAGTTGGGAGTGAAATGCTCAAGTGAAGTCTTAAACAACACGGACTTTGACTCTGTGGAAGCAGGAGCTGCCTGCCACGTGGCCTCTACCTGGATGGCCAAGGGCTGGAGCAGGCAGTGGGGATGAGCACACAAACCATGCTGAGCTCTTGCTGCAGGTCCTTGGAGACTGTCCTCGTCCCGCTGACTGATGCCAACTTAGCTGTCCTCATCACCAACTCCAACGTGCGTCACACACTGACAGGCAGTGAGTACCCCACGCGCCGGCGGCAGTGTGAGGAGGCAGCAGCGGTACTCGGCAAGATGAGTCTGCGAGACGCCACCATGGCTGAGCTGGAAGGTAGGGACAGTCCCTCCCTTGGCTCTGGCTGCTCCTTGGGGCAGCAGGAGCTCAGTGCCCCATGGCACAAGCTGAGCCTGCGGGGCAGAAGTCAGGGTGGATGGATGGAAGGAAGGATGAATGGAAGGATGAATGGAAGGATGGATGCTGGTACATGGGTTTACAACAAGTGGAGAAACAGGGTTTCAGGATGTGGCTGTGCTCACCCCCAGCAGCACCCCACAGACTCAGATAGCTTTGCTGCAAGGATATACATATCTCCACAGAGTCCAGGAGCTACCTGGGTGAGGGGTTATACCAGCGGGCCAGGCACGTCATCAGTGAGATAGCACGGACAGCCCAGGCAGCGCAAGCACTGCAGGACAGGGACTACAAGACGTTTGGGAGGCTGATGGTAGAGAGTCACAACTCTCTCAGGTGAGGATGTACCACCTCTGGGCAGGGCACCAGTGGTGGTTGTGTCCTCATGGGGTTGCCTTGCCTGGGGGTGCTGTACTGGTGGCAGCCAGAGCTGTGTCCTGTCCAGCACCTCTCACAGCTCACCGTGCTGGGGAGTTTTAAAAGCCCCAGAGGCTTCAGCGGCGGGGATGGGGGGTGCTGGGATAAGGCTTCCAGTCTCGCACATGACAGACGTGTGCTGCTTACAGCATCACCTCGCAGGTCCCTGATGCTCACAGCCTCGCTCGTGTACACATGCACTACAGGCAGTGCTCTGGGATCGGCAGCATCCTGCATTGCTGCAGCTTGCTGCAGCAGTGGACACACCAAGATGCACGTTTCAGCTGTTCATGGTGCAGGGGCTACAGACAGGTGCAGGACAGGGCTGACCACGGGTCTCCTCTCTCCAGGGATGACTACGAAGTGAGCTGCCCGGAGCTGGATGAGCTGGTTGCAGCGGCCCTGGAGGTGGATGGTGTTTATGGCAGCAGGATGACCGGGGGAGGCTTTGGAGGCTGCACGGTGACACTGCTAGAGGCTGCGGCTGCAGAGAGAGCCCAGCACCACATCCAGGTACGTGGCAGAAAAGTCCCTGGAGACTGACTTAAAGATCCCAAGGAACCTTGCAGGGGCACAACCCTGGGGACACTGTTGAAGCTGCGCTCCTGAGGCACTTGGGGTAGTGTAGCCCATCCAGTGCAGCCCCAAGTCTGCTGATGCAGAGGGGGGACCTCATTGCAGCCTGCCAGTCCCTGAAGGGAGCTTATAAGCAGGAGGGGATTCAACTTTTTAAAAGAGCAGATAATGGCAGGACAAGGGGGATGGATTAAAACTAAAGGAAGGAAGGGTTAGATTAGATATTAGGGGGAAGTTTTTTACAGAAAGAGTGGTGAGGGGCTGGAACAGGCTGCCCAGAGAAGTAGTGGATGGCCCGTCCCTGGGGGTGTTCAAGGCCAGGTTGGATGGGGCCCTGGGCAACCTTGCGTAGCTCCAGGCCTGGAGGTTGGTGTCCCTGCCTGTGGCAGGGGGGGTGGAGCTCTATGATCCTTGGGATCCCTTCCAACCCAGACCATTCTATGATTCTATGATGCTGCCAGGCTCTTGCAGGCAGTTCAGCACTTTGGTGGTCACGGAGCGGTGCCCAGGGACCTTACTGCATTGAGAAAGTGATTGAAAATGTGCTGGTTGAGCTTTGGGAAGGAAAAGGTTCTAGGGAAAAATAGTCCAAGTTGAGCTTAAGTAACACCAGCAGTTACAGCCCAGGGAAGAGCTCGGTGTCATCATCTGTGTTCTCTAAATCAGAAGCTCAGTGGGCACCAGTAACTGAAAACGCTGGCAAACAGGGGTGTCAGAAAGTGGGGGTTGTGAGTGAGGCAGAGCCTCATTTTGCAGCACTGTGAGATTGCAGTGTGCCCTGTAAATGGGGGTGGGGGGGAAGGGGCAGAGGAAGGTGTCTGAGACTGAATGGGCTGTGCCTCTGGTGTCAGATGAGAAGCTAGGAGAGAGGGAACATGGCCAGGAGTTACAAAATGGCAAAGGGGGGAGATGGACCCTCCAGTCCTCCAAAATAAGAACCAGTGGCTGCTGGATGAGCTTGGAAAAAAGCAGAGCCAAGGAAGCACTACACAGAGATGGCAGTGAGGTTTCTACTGCTGCCAGATGCCATGGAGGTCAAAAAAGGTGTTGGGAAAAGTCATGGAGAGCAGCTGCCAAAGAGCAGTGTGGGGGTGCATCAATAGCCTCCCTGCCCTGTGCTGTGGATGGGCCAAGGGACCCCAGGCAGTGGCCAGGACGGCACGCTGTCCCCGAAAACATCTGATGTGGCTGCTGTGTGAGCGGTGGCTGGGACAGGTGCTGGGCTGGGCAGTACAGGACCTTTCTCCCAGCTCTGGCATCCCCCAGCCTGGGCTCTTGCTGTGGCATAGATCTGGTCCAGAGCACCAGCACTTACTGCTCCTCTTGTCTCCTAGGAGAAATACAGCGGCACAGCCACCTTCTACCTCACCAAACCCTCTGGAGGGGCAAAGGTGCTGCCCCTGTAGAGGACTGACCACCTGGCCTGGGATCCCCTCCTGCTGGGAGGCTGCTGCTTCTCTCTCTTCACAAGGGCATCAATCATCTGTCTTCCATTTGCCTAATAAATGCAAAATGTTTGGACAGTTCTGCACCCACCTGAGCTGACACTGAAGTTACTGGGAACCATTCCTCAGAGGAGACTGGTTTAACTCCAGTCTATACTGGTGTAATGAGCCATTATGGGGGGATGCAGTCTGCAGTAGTGGCTCTGGAGCTGCAGTCTCCATTGGGAATAGTGCTGAAGGAGCAGCAGGCACCGAAGCTTGGCAGAAACCCCTGCTTGGGTATCTGCTTCTGGCACGTGTCTGTCCTTCATCTGCTGCTGCAGATGGAGAGTATCAGGGGGGATGATTTTAAGTTGTTGGTTTGTTTTTGTTCCCTAAAGAAAAGGGAAGAGGCAGACTGTAGAGAAAACATTTATTGAGTGCAAGAGGAAGCCATCTGATCAAAGACCAGCTGTCAGAGTTGGTTGCTGGATCCACCTTGGAAAGGCTGAAACATCACCATCCCTAATGACCAGAGGAAAAGTAAGTGAATGAGGCTGTTCTAGTGCGAGGCATTGGTTAGGTAGGGATGGCATAGTCCTGGAGAGCAGCAGGTGATGAGCTTGGCTCTTCTCTTGGGTGACGGGATGATCTTTGGTTAAAATATTTGGCAATGGAGCTCCCTTTTTAGGGACTTTTCAGCATTTTACCCTGGATCACAAAGCACAGGCAAACAGTCCCAGAGTCCTTGTGCAGGAGGAGACATGTCAGCTGGAGAGGAAACCCCAACCACAAAGGTGAGATGGGAACTGAGAGGCAGGCAGGCTAACACTAGTGGTACATGCTCAGGAAAAAGAAATGCTCCTTGAAGGCACAGTGAAACCACAAAGTTGGTGAAGTATCTTGATGCAAGTTCAAAACTGACCTAAGCTTGAGCTGTGGTCCTGGAGATTCCTGCAGACTTCACCCACCCATGTGCATTGTTGGCTCAAACCTGTGCAACCCCTTCTGTTCAAAGAGCCTGGAGAGGAGAGGGAGCACTTGGTGGGGTCAGTGCTGGGAAGTCATCTTCTGAGTCCAGAGGAAAAAAAAATCCCAACAAACAAAGACGACCAAAAAGCCAAGGTCCAGCATCAGATTGAATCAGGCAGGTGATGCTGCCAGGACACCAGGCAGCTGCTATTTTGGTTGGAAGCTTTAATCCAGATCAGTGGCAGCCACTGCTCTGGGCAGGATCCTTGCTTTTGGCAGGCTCCTCACCTGCTCCCATGCAGCTGAAGCACACCGGCGACATGTGCTGTTCAGGAAGACATGAAGCCCAGTTGTTCTCACTGGCAGTGAGATGCCAGGCACTGTGCTCAGAGCCAGGAAACGAGGCCCATCAAAGCCTCAGCTGAGCCCTGCACCCAACACCCTGTGAGGACTGCTACAGCTGAGGGCTGAAGGAGGCTCAGAGACTTGCTCAGGACCATGAGTGCCTGCTCTGCCCCAGCTTGCTGTCCCCTTGTGTTCACTGACAGATCACACGTCCCTTTATGGACGTTGCTGTTGGGCAAAAGGTTTTTAAAACATACCCAATGTCTTCTGCCCCCACATCTCATACTGTCCACATCTACTTGTAAAAAAATCCCCAGCACTGTTCCCATCTCCCTGTAGCACTGCTGGGACAATGCCCAGCCCTTGCCTCCAGGCAGCTCCCAGCCCTCCTGCATTCATGTGCTGGAGGGAGCAGCTCTGGCCACCTGCAGCCTTCTGCTGGAGACTCCTGGTGCTGAAGATACCATGCCCCAGGCACCAGCTCATGGACAGGTTTCCCATGGGGTTTAGTGGCCTTTGGATCAAGCCCTTCACCAATTACTTCCAGTTAATCATGTTTCTCAGCAACCACAGTCCCAGTGTAGCCTCCACATTCAGTACAGATCTCATCCACCTCTGTTTTTTTAATAAAATAATAAAATACATTTATATATTTATATATATACTACGAAAACTGTACAATATTGTATGCAAAAGTAATAATGCATCAGAGGCCATCACGAGTAATGCTATACAGCCAACAGGCTACGCTTTGCTATCATGGTACCCAATGTTAGCAGCAAAGGACAGACACAAGTAGGTGCAGTAAGAAAGCATAGGTTACCCCAAACCCCTACCTTGCAGCTCTCAGGTAAGAAAAACCCAAACAGAACAAAATAACCATCTCCAGTGGACAGGCAGGTTGCCTGAGAGCCTGGAGCAGAGATGGAAACAGTGCTAGGACATTGCCAGCTGGGATCCTCTCACAACTGAGGACTTGGGAATAAACCATCCTGTTCCATTTATCTGGGGGGGGCTGGAACCATCAGACACTCGAGTTTGGGGAGGTGCATTTGGATGGGTGAGCACTGAAGGATGGTGTTGGAATGAGTGGTGATCGTTCATGGAAGACGTCCCTGTGGACTCTGCAGAACTGAGTCTCTGCTGAACTGGACAGGGTGAACAAGGCCTGAAGAATGAGCACACAGCTGATGACCCAACCGTGCCAGAGCTCTGAGTGTGCTGGGCTCTATAGGAGAGGTCTAGAGCTTGAAGTGCCATGGAGGGTCTTCTGCCCGCAGGAGGAGCCACCGTGGCAGCTTCTGGATGAAGTACCCTTGGATTGTTCCACAGAGTCCTGCTGTCTGAGCAGGAATGTCCTGCTGGCAGGCAGTCTGCTCTGGCTCAGGCCTCGTAGAACTGCCTCTCTGTCTGCTTGGTGACGGTCCCACTGGACATCACTGTGCGGCTCACAAACTCTTTGGTGACCTGTTTGGTGAGGGTGCTGCTGGCACTCTCCACTCTCTGGGTTGTCACAAGCATGCCATCTGCAACAAGAAGCTCAGTGGTCAGGACACCGTGCCAAGTGTGGGGTCATGGGAAATGGAATCTGCTCTACGTGATGACTCCTGACAGAGGTTTCTCTTTGTCACTGATGGGAAACCTCACCTGATCAAATGATTCAGTACTTTGCTGTGTGAGTCAATAAGCTGGATCTCTCAACAACTCCCAAACTCTCCACACTGAATGAACCCATCACTCCATGCGCTCAAGGGGGACAACTACTCTGATGGAATTCAAGATCATCATCACAATTCTCTGGTTTTTTTCCTGCTCTGAAGATCTAACCTTGCAGGAAGGGCTATCATTTGGTCCCTAGTGATAGTCCTGGGGGTCTTTGAAAACTCAGTGTTCCCTCTGTGACTGGGCAGCGCATGGTGAAATGACTGTAACTGCCTCTGGGGCAGGGCAGGGCCACGGTGTGGCAATGGGTCTGGTCCTCTTCATCAGTCCCACCAGATGGACCCTCCCGCCCTGTCTTTGACACTTGAGGTAAAAGCACCCTCAGACCTTTGGACAAGCAGAGTTATCCTTTGCTTCCCGAGGTTTCCAAAGCCCCTACCTGTGAAGTGGGGATCCAGAGAGGAATGGCTGATGCTGGTTTTGGTGGTGTATTCTGTGGGGAAGTTGTACACTTCTTCTCTCATGTACTGCTGTCCTCCAAACTGGGAGAAAGTGCCTGGGGAGAAGGAAAAGGGTTGAGTCAGCCTGGACATGACAAGGAGCTTCCAACCCCTCAAACCTGCACAGTGAGCACCAAACAGCTCAGGAAGTTTCTCTTGCTGACATCAGAGACAGGTTTAGAAGGAACTGATAGGGCTGGGAAGATCTTACACCTGTGCAGTGTCAGAAGCTGCCTCCAGGTATGTGTGCAACCAAGCATAAGACAGAAATTTCCTAATAAATGAAACACTGGCAGGTTCTCACCATATTTCCTTATTCAGAGCATCAGCACTGGGACAGTGATCACAAGACACAATATTGTCTTCATGGAATGACAATGTCTCCATGTCACCACCAGAGCTGGAAGGGGACTCCAAGAGTCGTGTTCCCTGCTCTGAGAGGTTTCTTATCTTTGCACCTCCACAAAAACATGGTGCCATACCTCCATCCTGAGATTCAATGGTGATGATGCCTTCTCTTTCTGGTCCAAAGCCTTGGCTGGTCTTGGCTTGCACTTTGAACTTGTATGGGACGTTCTCACTCAGGTGTGGTACAGTCAGGGTAGTTTCTGGATTGTCTCCTTCAACATAGATATTCCTGGGCTCCCCTGATCCACACAGACATACCAGCAGTGAAGACAGACAGGAGTGATGGTCCCTCCAAACACACTCCCCTCCAACTCTGGCTGCTGCTCTGGCTTTCCCTGAGCTTTATGCCACCCACAGACTCTGTGATTGCACCCAGTTCAGCTAAGGATTGGGACAACTCTATTTTAGTACGGTGGTGATCCTCAAACAACACCCACCAGGTTTGGGCTGTAATAAGCTACAGGTCCTTCCACCTCCTGCCATGTTTTTTACACCAGACTGTGAAATGACACCAAACATCAGGGTCCAGCAGCTCCCAAGGCCTAAAATCAGCCTCATGTCCCCACTTCACCCACACCAAGGTAAGCAGACAACTTTGTTGCTGGTCCCAGCAAAAAATGCAGCAAGTTGCTGCCTTTGCTGGAGTTTATCTTGTGCTCTACACAGGGAACTGGGCTTCCCCAGCCTGATACCATACCTCCTCCATGCAGCATCTCACAGGTGACCATGTAGCCCCCGATGATGCCATTGGGCTTGCGGGGTCTCTCCCAGCTGAGCTGCAGGGAGTCAGAGCTCAGGGCAGTGAAAACCAGTGGTCCAGGAGCACTGGGTGTGCTCAGCGTGAAGGGTGAACCTGCAAAGGCATGAGCAAGGGGCCAGTGTCATGGAAGGTGGTGTGGAGGAGCCTGAGATGGGTCTGCACACAGGGTTTATGAAATGAACTGGAAAGTCTCTGCTCTCTAAACAGCAAGAGAAAGGTGAGCACATGGAGAAGAAGGTCCTATTTCTAAATGAAAGGAAGGAAAGTAGAGCTCAGGATGTGGTAAGGGGAGAGAAAACAGCAAGGCCTGCACTGTAGATGCTGCAGAGACATCAGTATCATCTTCTCTATGTCCCTCATCCACCTCACCTGGTACAGGGCTGAGTGGGCTCTGCGGGTCCACCTGTGACTCTATGGTGATGACTCCTTCCCGCTCGGGCCCCCAGCCTTCCTCACTCTGCGCCTTCACCTTGAAGATGTAGGAGTGGTTGGGCAGCAGGTCCTCTACCACCACCGAGTTCTGTCTGGGGTTGGGGATGTTGAGTCGGTGCACTTCTCCTGGGGAGCACAGAGAAGTGGGATGTCAGAACCACGTCGCAGGCACAAAGCCACAGCTTTTGCCTAAACTCTATCTCAAATGAACTGCCCTGCAAAGCCATCTGGGGCCCCTCCATCACACCTTGCCACCAACTACTGGTAGAGCAGGATGAGATGCTGTTCCAAAAAAAGGCTTGGGACAAACAATAGCTTCTTGAAAATTCAAGGATTTTAAGCCACAGAGAATGATATTTTCACTAGTCCTGCCCCACGTTTCATGTACAAACAAGAGATTTTCATTCCAATCTCGCCTCCAAGTCCAATGTGATGTAAAAACCTTCAACTAAGATACTGGGGTTGGTGGACAATGAGTCCAAGGTTTTTTGGAGGAGGGATGACTCCACAAGCAACCCCAGGAATCATCCTCTGAGCAGAAGTAGGGAAAGATGTTTTCTCAAGGCTGTACAAAGAGCAGAGTTGGACCCATCCCAGAATGTTTGAGGTTGGAAGGGACCTCTGGAGGTCATCTGGTCCAACCCCTCCTGCTCAAGCACATTACCCAGAGCCAAATGCCCAGAAGACGACCCAGGCCAGACTCCCCACCACCAGAAACCCCCACCACCAACTGCCTCATGGGCACCGACCGCCTGTTCACTGACCTCCATTGAGGAGCTGGTACTGCACGCTGTAGCCCTGCACCTCTTTCTCACAGTGTGGCTCCTGCCAGCTCACCTTCAGGGAGGTGGGTCCCAGCGCAGAGAACACCAGGCGTGTGGGGGTGTCAGGGATGCCCAGCGGCAGCCTGGAGTCTGAGACAAAAAGGGAACATCAGGGAGGAAATCTGGGGGCTGAGGGCTAAAGGGGCTGGGAGAGGGAAGGGAGTAGCACACACAAGCGTAGGATGGTCCTAACAGTCTGGGGAGAACGTGGCGAGATGTCATCTCTGCAAGCTGGCCCATCGTGAGGGCTGACTAGCTGGCTCTGCACACCTAGTGACGTCCCACAGCCATGGGATGTCACTCCTGGGTGCAACAAGTCAAAGTGACCTTCATGCCCCTGTGGTAGAGAGATCAGACCAGGCACCTGTGTGCTGTGTGTGGCCCTCCTTGCTCACCCCAAAGCACCCTGTCCAGCCTGCCAGAAGCTTCACAGACATCTTCAGATGTAGCTCAGTTAAGACTGGCCCTAGTCTACAGCTAAACCAGCCCAGTGTTTAAGGGGATGGGTGCAGCTGGGTGCTCTGGCTCTTCCCCCAACTCAGCCCAATTGGGACAAAAGTTCATGGTGAGCACAGCAGCCTCCCAGGTGACACTCAGGGACTGAAGGTCCTCACTGATATGGACTTTGGCCAAAGAGCTTGCAGAGGGACATCTTGTATGGAGCACACGTTCTTCCCAAGAGTCCTCCAAAGGCCTGTGGGGTAGGACTAAAACCAAGAAGTTTGTTAGGAATGAAGAAGACGGTGACAATGAGCTGATCAGCTCGTTAGAGCATGGTGGCAGTGGTGGTGTTAACCAGCCCAGGCGGGTTGAAACACAGCTGAAGTCACCTGCAAATGGAAAGGTGGTGTGATGGAGGCACAGGCCAGGTCAGGAAGATCAGTGCAGCACACAGCAAGCCATGGAGAGATGGTTTGGGGCAAGTAGTGGATGGCAACAGCTCAAGGACAGCCGGTGGCATGGCTGTTATGGGATGCGTGGCTGGGAGGAGACACTGGACAAAGCTGTACCTATGAACTTGCAAATTCCCGCGGACCCATCGGTCATGATTATAGAGTCCCGAAAGCCAGTGCTGGGGTAGTAACCCTTCACCTTTACCCTGCTCCTGAAACCCACATCCCGGGGCCGTGGGATTGTCCTCCCAGCATCTTCATGGATGGGAGGGAGGAGTCTCCCCGGGTAATCTACAGAAGTGATGCAAGAGAAAGAGAGAAAAACACCATTGGAGACTTCAGAGTGGGTTCAGCTCAGGTACTGGCTGCTGCAGAGATGACATTTTAAGGCTTAGATTTGAAGAACCTTTTAACAACCTTCTCCCAAGCATCAGCTGATGTACACACGTGGAGCTGAAAGGCAACCATGCTGCTAGATAGAGTAAGAAGATACTCATGCTCTTCCCAGAGTGCTTCATGGTGTGAGGATAAGGACATGGATCCTTTTCCCAAGCACTCTGCATGTGAAGGACGGGAACTCTTTCCAAACTGGTTTGGGAACAGAGTGATTTTAGCAAAGCACCTATACCTCAGCAGTGAGGATATGACCTTCTAGACCTCTGGTTTATAGGCCCCTTAGCTGTGAACACACGCCTCACCCCAACAGGACTTGCAGGGCATGGATCTGAAGACAGTCATGAGGGTGGAAGAGAAGGACAAATCCCATCACCACAGTACTCACCATGCCCCATCAGCATTGTGGAGTAGTCCCTTGTCAGTGAGGAGCTCCCCATCACCCTGTGCTCCTGCTGCATGTGAGAGCTCAGCTGGTGGTAGCTGGTGTTTGTTGTCCTGGTCAACGTGCCACTGCAACTGCCAGGGAAGGAGAAGTCTGCCCGGCCATTCAGCAAGTGCTCTGTGAAAGAGATCACACTGTGAGGAATGTGGCTCTGGACAGGGCTGCTGCTGCAGTTTCCACGGGGAGGAAGGAGGCATCATGGTTGCATCCCATCATGGAAGGAGGCATCATGGCTGCATCCCAGCTTCAGCCACTCTGAAAACCTGTTCTGGAATGCTACATCTAGAATAAGCCACAACTACACAAAGTGATGCAGATACAAACAGGTAAACATAGACTTTGCCCTACACCCAGTACCAGACACCAGCGTGGTGCTCAAGGTAACTCCAGACCTCGGCGTTGGTGGGGCACTGCCTTGTGGTTCTTGCTACATTCTCTCACATCTCTCCTTAGCAAAAGGAGGTGGAAGGAGGAAAACTGCCCTTTATGGAGATGGTTTGTCCTAATCTCGCTCCAGATCCCATGTCAACTGGAACTGGAAAGCAAACTCTGCTTCTTTGTTCTGGTCCTTGACAAACCCTCATCTCTTCCCAGCATGCCAGGAGAGATCAGCCACCCATGAGAGAGTGATTTCTTGTTAACAGTCCAGCAGGTGTGCCGAGGGTGCTCAGGGCACTTAATTAAGGTGAGGAGCTGCAGGTATCATCTGAGCTTGCTCCTGCCTCAGAGGTACGGTCTTTTGTAGAAGCAACTTGCTAGCAGTCTCACAAGTCCATGCTGAGATGGGGATTACCTTGACACTCTTGTGAGGAGACACACCAGGACAAGGTTTGGAAGCAGACTACAGTACACGAACAGAACATCACGCCAACATGAGGATGGGCACATAAGGGGAGGAAAGGGACACATACTGGCCCAGCCATCGGCCCCTCGGCTCAGAGCAGGACGAGACAGGACACTCAGTGCCGTAACGAAGGCATCCTTCACCTGCTTGGGGCCGGGGTGTCCCACTCCTCCTCAAGCTTCCAGTAGCCACGTCGCTGTCCTCCTCGTGGAGGAGACCCTCGGTGTCCGAGGAGAAGCGGCTGCTGCCAGAGAGGCGGGGAATGGTTTCAGGCGGGAGCCTCCAGGTGATGCGGCGAAGATCCAAGTCTTCTCCCAGCAGCTGCACATATTTCCACCTGGAGCCTTTTGGGACAAGGCAAGCACTGGTGTTGGCACAGAGTGGGCTACCCATCACCTTCGTGCTGCTCGCTGGGGAGGGGAAGGGGCAGGCGCCAGTGGGAACGACACCCATTCACAGCCCGTCTCGCCAAGTGCTGGCTGATGAGTTCAGGTGCTGTAACCATCGTGTGGCTGGTAGATGGAGGATGATGGGGCTGTGACGTGCATGGGGTTCCTCAACCCCAGGGCTGTTTTCCAGCCCTGTGTCCATCGTGACAAAAGGTGAGAGTCAAAGTCCCACTATATGTCTGTCCCTGTCATGAAGAGTCTGTGACAATTGTCCTCTGCTCAGGAGAGGTTTCCTCACTCCTTGATGTGTGCTTGGGATGGTTGGGCTTTTGGTGTTCCCATTACCTTGCTCCCTGAAAAGACCAGGGACTTGCTCCTTGATCCAAGGGCCTGGAGACTCCCCTCAGGGAAGATCCTCCAGATCCTACTGACAAGGCTCATCACTTCACTTATGGCCCACCTTCCCCTCGGTGTGCCTGTACAAGACAAGGGAGCCAGCCTCATTCAGAGAGTGAAGTGATGGAGGAAGAGAGACCAGTGCCTTCCCAGCACTTGATGAGTTCCTTCCTGTTGGCTTAGCCAAGACCCTGAGTGTCCAAGGGACTCAGAGGTCTGTGCCTTGCCAGTGCTTGTTTGCTGACAGTAACTTGTGGTCCAGCCAAGTGGCAACAGGAAGGGAAAATGAGCAGGGAGGGCCATGAACAGCTCCTCTCCCACTCCACGCCGAGATTTCTCTTTGCCTCATGGCTAAGACAAGGAGGCTGCGGTCTTATTTATGCTGAGACTAGTCAAGGGTTCCCACGGATGCAGCTACCATGCTTTGGTAAGGTTGATCTCCCCCATGTCCATGACTTGCATCTCCCCATCTCCATGAGGAGGAAAGGAGAAGCGAAGCTCATTGCTGAAAGCTGTTGTTAAGGAAAATGATGTTAAAAATGACATTTGCAAAACTTGGAGCAATGTACCTGAGTCATCAGAGATGCTGGGATGCTTGCTGCCAGTTGGAGAGTGAAGCACATCTGTGCTGTACATCAGGTAGCTGTCATAGTCCTCACCTCCCTCTGCATCAATGATGGGGACATCAGGGATGATGGGGACTAGAGGAGAGGTGGAAAGTGCCATTAGACAAGCAGGTCAAAACCACACAGGCTGCCCACGTGCAGGCTGTCCTTCAACCAGGGTGACTGTTGCAGCAGAGCAAACTGGATGTAGAGAAGCAGCTGGGGGATGGGGAGCACTCCCCAGCACTGGTCCTGCCCACCCTATTCCCCACCCAGGCAGCGCAGCGACTCACTGGACATCGGACGCTTGGGCTGTGTAGCAAGGTTGATGGTGGCTTCTCTCTCAGGTCCCCAGCCAGCACCATTCCTGGCCTTCACTATGTAGCGATAGGGCTGGGACTCCCGCAGGTTTTCTATCAGCACCATGCGCTTCTTTGGGTCTTCAACCAACACCTTCTTCATTACACCAATGGGTACTGCAAACACAGGAATACCTATCACCCACGAGGTCACAAAACACACAGGATCCCACAGCACCCCACCCTTAGTCAGGATGTAGTTGAGGTTTGGCATCAGGACACTGCCTGGCTCTGGGACAAGGTGCAGCAGCTCACAACAGGCATGACATCATCTTGGGGAAATTTCCCAGCTGAACACTGACAGCAGCCTACAGCAGTCTCCCGTTGCTGGTGTGTCACCAAAGAGTGATACACTGGCACTCTAGCCCTAGATCCAGAACTATGTTTTCATCTTAAAAACTTAGTTCAAACACAAAACACTATGGATGAGAACAGGAACTGAGAGCACCCCGTGCTCTGCAGGATTAAATCCTGAGTTGGGATTTTTCTGTTCTCTTTCCATCAAGAAGTGACCCCTCCAGGTCCCAGTTTTCACAAGAAACATGTGTGAGGTATTCTGGTTCTGCTGCTCCTTAGGTATGCCTCAGCCTGTGGAAAGTATAGTCGTGCCCCTCAGCCTGGCTGGACTGCCCTGGTCAGAGGATGAGCTCTTACCATTGTCCTCATTGACGGGTCCATAACTGACTTCGTAAGCTGTGATCTCCCCGTTGGTTTCTGCAGGCTCAGCCCAGCTCAGCTGTGTCACAGTGGAAGACACAACATTGAAAGCCAAGCGTCCAGGCTCACTGGGAACTGAAAGGGCAAGAGCAAAGGGTCCAGGTTACAGCAGGTTGGAAGCCAGCATACGCAGACACCCAGAGCTCCCTGGACCGTCCCTGGGTTGCAGTGGGAGCCTCTCAGTGCCTGTCCCTAAGACCATCAGAAGCTCAGGGCTAGAGCCCTGACCCTGCTGAGAAGGACTTAGGGATTCTGCCGGAGAAGAAACTTCACATGAGCCAGCAGTGGCTCTGGCAGCTTGCAAGGCCAATGGGATCCTGGGCTCCATCAGCAGAGGGGTGGCAGCAGGGACAGGGAGGGGATTGTCCCTCTCTACTCTGCCCTGTGAGGCCCCAGCTGGAGTCCTGTGTCCAGAGCTGGGGCCCCCAATACAAGAAAGATGTGGAACTGTTGGAGAGGGGTCAGAGGAG
>VZTU01008527.1:359782-379516 GCA_013400835.1 Zapornia atra | reverse complement strand
TTGATGGCCCTGCCTGTGGCAGGGGGGTTGGAACTGTCTGATCCCTGGGGTCCCTTCCAACCCAGACCATTCTATGATTCTGTGACCCCCATGCTCTGTGCACAGGCACCAACCTGCTCCCACATGGTGGAAAGCAAAGTGCAGAGTCACTTACAGTCCTCAAGCGTGCGGCAGTAGGTGATGTCAGAGTAAGCCCCTTCCCCCATTGCGTTGTAGGCACAGACTTGCATCTCGTAGTCGCAGAAGGGGTAGAGGTTACGCAGCTCTGCTGATGGTGCTTTGACATCGATGAGGTGGGCTTCTGACTCGGGGTCCCCTTGGATCCAGTATTTCACCTGACAAAGCAAAGGCAAGCCATGATTCCTCCACATTCTCACCATAATGGGTGAGACATTCCTCATCTCTTATTGGAGCTGCTCTTGGAAAGACAGGGTGTTGTGCCATTGCTCTGAAATGGGAGACCAGAACAGTCTGGGCATTTCATGGTAAGTGATGGCAGGACAAGGAGGAACGGATTAAAACTAAAGGAAGGAAGGTTTAGATTAGATATTAGGGGGAAGTTCTTTACAGAGAGAGTGGGGAGGGGCTGGAACAGGCTGCCCAGAGAAGTAGTGGATGCCCCGTCCCTGGAAGTGTTCAAGGCCAGGTTGGATGGGGCCCTGGGCAACCTTGTGTAGCTCCAGGCCTGGAGGTTGGTGTCCCTGCCTGTGGCAGGGGGGTTGGAGCTCTATGGTCCTTGGGGTCCCTTCCAACCCAGATCAGTCTATGATTCTATGATTCTATGATGGAAAGGGAGATGAATCCACCAGGAATCTTTCCTGCAAATTCCACATCTACCCAACAATGGTCCCACCCAGCAAAGGATGGAGGGAGCCAGAAGGGATGAACTTGCTCCCTCCTTTGGACATGATCTTCCCATCTCTTCAGCACAAATAACTGTGGTGTGAAACACCTTCAGGATGGGGCCCACACCCTTCCCTGGGATCCACTCAACCCCTTACCTTGTACCCCAGAGGTTTTCCCGGGGGAGGAAACCAAGTGAAGCGTATTTCCCTGGAGCTGAGAGCATGGGCACTGGGATTGAGCGGTGCATTCAGGCGGCTTTTGGGGGACTGGGAGACCTGGTTCAGGCCTGTCATCGAGGGGACACCATCCACCACCTCTGCAGATGCAAGGAAGAAGAGTCACATCAATGCTAGTCGCCCCATGCGTAAGGAAAAGAAGGAAGCACACCTCTCCCCAGTGCTGTCCTGCTATCTCGAGTGAGCCTCTCAAAGCATTTCTGAGGGGTAGATTCCCATTGTAGGTGAGGGAAACTGAGGCACTCGGTAATGACATCACCCAAAGCCACACAGCAAGCTGGCATGAGAGTTGGGCTCAGTCTCCCCCAGGTCCAGCACCTCCTTCTGCTTCTCACAGGAACCACTAAGCACAGCTCATGGCAGGTCCTGCCTCTCCCTTATTTTTACAACTTTTTATTCAATTCCCTAAGGAAAAGGAATGACGAATCCACTCTATTTCCTTTTGCGAGGTAGGTTATCCATCTCCCTCCCACTCACTGTCTTTACCCACTAATGCCTCTAGAGGGAGACCCTAATCTACCAGTCAGAGCTGGAGAAACCATCCCTGCTTTCTGGGCGAGAAGCAGGGCTGCAGCTCTGTACACCACCTCAGGGTGGGCTGGTCAGACGTGGGGGTCCCACGCCCCCTGTTGCCATTCCCCACTGCCTGTCGGCCAGCCCCTACCTGGGTCAGCGATGGTCACCGTGGTCTGAGGGTATCGGCCAATCTTGGCGCCGTACTTGGGATGGAGGAGGTCGATGGCAAACTGCTTGAGCTGGTAGTTGTTGAGGAGGGTATCTATTTCAGTCAGCTCCAGCAAGGGGACCTGCACCTCCTTTCGGGTCTCTCCAGGCTGGAAGACCAGGTCACCTTCTGTGAGGACGTAGTCCTGGAGGAGAAGGAAAAGGCGCGTGATTATAGCCCGCAGCACCCATGAGAAGGCTCACAGACAGCTTCCCCTCATCCCCCAGTGAATCCCCACTTGCCACCCAGTACCCACAGCTCAAAGGGCAGGCAGTACCCTCTGCCTCATGCACAGGCAGCCTCTCAGATCCCTGAGGCACAAGGCGCCAGGGCTGGAGGAGAAACACCTGTCCTCGTGCTGACCTGAAGCCTCAGGTCTCCCCTCTTCCAGCCACGTTCCCTTTGAGCCTGATCATCTGCTGCCCTGCAGCCCCAGGGCCAGTTCCTGCTCAGCCCTCTGTGCCCACTCATTCCTGTCTGACAAGACCAGGAGCATGACCCTTACCCTGCCATTCTTGGCAGTGAGATCCCGGGTCCTGTAGGTGACCTGGGACTTCCCGTTGTCGATGATCTCCCGGAGGACAGGGATCTTGGCCAGTTTGTCAAAGCGGCTGTGGGAATAGGCTGGCTGCAAGAAGGTGATGAGGCTGCTGGCTGGAAGAGACAGGAGAGAAGGAATGTGTAGATGAAACTCATGAAGAATCACATGACAAACATGCAGGTGTCCTCCCTGAACACAGTTCCTATCACCCATGGGTGCAAACTGTGCATGAAGTATTACTGCTTGGGATGGAGTCCTTACCACCCTGACTCATGCTCCCTGCTCAGAACAAGCAGGGGGAAAGGAGAGGCAAATGGCTGGGGACATTCACTTGCCCTGAGCACAGAACAACAAGGAGGTTTTACTGTACTCCAGCAACCTATGAACTGGAGCAGCAGATGCATGTGGTCAACCCTAGATCTGCCATGGAATTTGTAGCATCTAAACTTGTGATGGTCAAATGTTTGAGCCTGTCACCAGCGATGAAGACCCTTCTTTGGATGCTTCAAAAGAAGCTCTAGGTTAGACTTAAGATAGGAGTCACCAAGCAGCTCCTGGTCTGTGATCTGGGAGAGCTCAGGCACACAGGCTGCACCTTCCTCAGAAACCACACGAGCCCACCTGGACATGGGACACTCCAACACAAGCACCTTTTATCTTGTGCCACAGTCAAAGCCCCCTTCACCTTGTTCTTTGATGATGGTGATGTTGACAAGCTTGCGTCCAATCTCTGCGATGCCAGTGGGGACATCAATGGCTTCCACCTGCAGCTGCTTCTCATCATCATCATCATCCCTGATGAAAAGTGGGACACGGACATCCACCAGCTCCACAGCCTCTTGGAACTCCACCATCCCATGAGCATCTGGAGGAAGGGGCAATGGTGAGAGGTGGGAAACACCCGCCCTGCCCAGCTAGGAGGCAGCACCAGGCTCTGCTCCCTACCTTGGTCTGAGGTCACAGTGTAATAACCAGGTGAAACCTTCAGGTCATTGAAGGCCTCATGAGAAACGTGCTTTTCCACCACTTTGATGATCTCTGTCTTGGCTGAGCGAGGGGCAGTGAGCACTGTGTCCACAATGGTGTGGTCTTGCCTGTGACCAGCAGGAAGAGAAAGCCAGCTAAGAGCTGAGGCCAGGGTTGCTCATCTCACATAGTAGCTGAAAGGCCTAGTGAGTGCATGGGGCATTAATCACCCCACACGTGTGTGTACAACGGGGGAGAAGCAGCACAAGAGAGGGCTGCAGGTTCCTCTTACCTTTTCCCAGAATTGGGCTGTAACCTGGAGGGAGAAAAAACCCCAAATCAGAGTGACTAATGCATTTGAGGAGACAAAGTTCTGTGTGAATCACAGCCCTGTGCAGGTCTGAGCTGCTGCAGCTGCCCTGTGGGTGCCAGCCCCTCCTGCAGGACCTGTGGTCCCATCACATGTTTCCTCCTGCCTGGCTGCTCCCTCCAGCCCTGGATTTCCCAATGTGGTGAGGAACATGCCCATAGGGCAGATGATATCTGGTCAGAGCCATGGGGAAGGGATAACACTCCCTGCCCAGCACCAGCATCCCCAGACCTCTCCACCCTGCACCAGGCACTCTAACTTTGCACTGGGATGGAACTTTTTAATTTGATAGGAATTTTTCCCAGTGCAACTAGGATTTGTCCCTGTCTGGAGGGGTCTCAGGTCCAAAGCCAGATGCAGGTGAGATGATTTGAAAAAACTAGGTGGGCTCTGCTCTGCAGTGCTGGCTAGGTGAAGCCCTGCACCGGGCTGGTGCCAGGGATGGCTCACAGACCACGGTCCCTCCCAGCATCCTGGAATTCACACCCCAGCCCTCTGGTCTCATCAGCACTGCCCTGGGGCAACCCTGCCCCGAAGGAGGTCTCTCCCCAGTGACTCACCTGAACTTGGTCTGCTGGAGCTTGTGGCAGCCTGGGATGTGCTTGAAAACCTCATTCAGCTGCAAGGAGCAAGAGGGACTTTCACAACACATCCCTGCCTGAATGTGTTCAGCAAGCAGACGCTGCTGCCAGCAAACACAAGAGCCCTCTGGCCATCCCTGGGTCCTCCCCACTTGCCCTACCACCCCAGGCAGACACCACCACTTCTTCTCCCCATTACATGGCAAGAGACTGCAAACTGAAACCAAACAGGAGCTTCAGACCATGTGCCCCCAAGCAAACTTCAAATCTCATTGATGTGATGCTTTGCTGAATCTCACAAGCGTGGCCCTAAAACCTGTGCTTTCCTTTAGAAAGAGGGAGAATCATGGAATCATAGAATGGTCTGGGTTGGAATGGACCCCAAGGATCAGACAGTTCCAACCCCCCTGCCACAGGCAGGGCCACCAACCTCCAGGCCTGGAGCTACACAAGGTTGCCCAGGGCCCCATCCAACCTGGCCTTGAACACCCCCAGGGACGGGGCATCCACTACTTCTCTGGGCAGCCTGTTCCAGCCCCTCACCACTCTCTGGAAAGAGCTTCCCCCCAATCTCTCCTCTAACCCTTCCCTCCTTCAGCTTCACCCCATCCCCCTTGTCTTGCCATTGTCTACCCTTTAACAAGCTGATTCCCCTCCTGTTTCTCTGCTCCCTTCAGGGACTGGCAGGCTGCAATGAGGTCCCCCTGCAGCCTTCACTTCTCCAGGCTGGACAAGCCCAGCTCCCTCAGCCTCTCTTCGTAAAAGAAGCAGCAATCACTTCTTTTTTTCAAGACCTGACTGGATTCACAGCAGCACAGACACCCCCTCAGTGTGGCTGTCCCCTGGTCCCACCCCAGGTGCCCCTCATGCCCAGACTCGTACGTTCTCCTCCACTTCCTTGCGCAGCTGCTCAGACTCCCTGGTGTCCGACTTCAGCAGGTTCTGTGTGAAAAGCCGTGTCAGCCTCAGGGACAGCCCGTAGGGAACTGGAAAGAGAAATTCCCAAGTCAAACTCCTTCTTTCTTGGCCAGAGAAATAACCCAGGCCAGAGCTGGAGCCATGGGGAACATGCATGATGCTTGGTATCCAGATCCAGTATCGCTAGCACCCAAGCCCACCAGCAGAGAAAACCCTCTGAGGACTAGAGGGCTGACTGGGAAGGTTTCTGTCAGATCAAGCAAAGGGAACAGTGCCCAGTGGTGGCTCTGGACTGATGAGGAATCAACATCATGGCTGGGTCACTGAGCTGATGAGACTCAGGCACATGCAGGGTACATCCAGCATGCAGTCAGGCTGTCAGGGGGTCTCCAAGGCTACCAGCTGTCCTGCTGCTGGGTTGGACATGGGAATGTGCTGCTCAGCTTCCATTCCCCCAGGATGGAAGCAGATAAAGGAACAGCTCCCATCCCCCTTGCAATTGGGCTTGGAGGTAACGCCATGGCTGTTGAAGATGGGGGTCACCACCAAGGGTTTGTGTTCTTTATGGCTCCCTCTGCATCTCCTCTACACCCTGCCTTGGATGGGGCACTCACTGAGATCCTTGAGGTTGGCAGCAGTGAGGGAGGTGAAGCCCTGCTTGTGAACATTGTTGTTGATCTTCCAGCGGACTGTGTCTCGACCCTTGAGGGATCCACTGCGGATCATGGGGGTGTCCAGGTGGTCAGAAGACATGAGGCTGTGGCGGAGCATGTAGTGGTCCTCCTTGAAGCCAACGGTGCGACCTGCAGAGCCAGGGTCAGGGTCAGAGTCTGGGCAGACTGGGACACCAACCATCAACTTCCAAACACTGGGGACGTTGTTCTGGGGAATCCTTAGGGCTTCCACCAGGCCAAGGGTGTTGGGATGTCAGGAGTGGAGAGGGAAAGGGGTGTTCATGAGTAGGTAGAGCACATCATGCCAGTTAGGCATTGCAAGGGAGGAGGGCCAGCAGCAGGACTCCCAGTTGGGTTTACCAGAGCGTGGGGCAGGGAGGAACAGTGGAGCAGCAGCTCAAGGGCTCCTTGACTCAGGCCCTCAGCTAGGACTCTTTTCTCCTGATCCACCTCCCCAGCTCAGAGAGGAGGAGGAGGCATGCTTATCCCACTATGCTCCCCCACCCAGGAAGGCAGTGAACCCCACAGATCCCTCTTCCCCCCGTTCCAAAGGGCTGGTACCTCGTGCGCAGCAGGGAAGCAGGGCCAGGCAAGCCTAGAAAATAAATGGCCAAAGGCACAATCACTTTGTGACCAAGGGCAGAACCCCCAACACTTCCAGTCAGGAGGATTCACATGCACAGGGATGGCTGGAGTGGGCTCCGGAGCCTGATTTTAGCCAGATAAAAAAATCTCCCAGCAACTTGTGTTGGCAACAGCAGCACAAGGGACCCAGCCCCAACTGGCCATGCTGGAGGCTGGGTGGATTCTGGGGGTTTGCCATGTTTTTGGCTTTTATCTGGTCCTCTACCCAGGCTGGGGCAGCTGGCTGAGGCACTCACCTTACAGCAGGCGCAGAACTTCCAGCAGAGCAGCAGGAGCAGCCCCAGGAGCAGGATAAGGAAGATGAGCAGTGGGATGAGCCAGAGGAAGCTCCCAGGTGGGCACTCTGCAACAACAACAGCAACATCACTCCCAGGCATCAGCCCCCTGCTTGGGGTGTGCAGGGAGGGGGTGGGAAGGAAGAGACAGAGGGGGAAGGCTGGACCATGGCCCTTTGAGGGAAGAGGCAGCCCACTTAAGCTTGGGAACATCTCTCTTGGTGCTCACAACAAAAAAGGGCTGTTCTGGGAGAACTATCCCATCTCTCTGCTCACATCCAGCCATCCCAAACTACTCTTGGCACCCTGAACCAAGCCCTGCCTGTGCTGGCAGTGAAAAGGCTCTGATGCCTAAAGGGGGTGGTCTCCAAGGATGCTACACTGCACTCCTTGCAGTTCAGGTGATAGGCAGTGTCACCCACCCCATCACACAGGAAGGTGGGCAGGGAGGTACCACAGCAGCTGACCCTGCCCAGGGGCACAGCAAAGGGATGAAATGGGGATCAGAGGCACCATCACTGCTGATCCAGAGCCCAGGCTGGACATCCTCTCCTGCTCGGTCCCTGCTCACCTTTTTTCTTCTGCACGTGGACAGTGGTGTTGGGTTGGACAGAGGGGTCTCCCTCCAGGCTGTAGTGGTATGTGCAGTCATCGTCCTCGTCCTGGAATGAGCAGTGCTCAGTGGCCTCTTCTGCAGAGAGGAGGGATGGTTGCAAAGTCATCAGGACCAGGAAAGTCTTGGGGAGGAGCCCCACATACACACACACACACACGCAACAGGACCCTCAGGAGACACACCACACGTGTCTGCACCAAGCTCTGCTTCTCTCAGTACCTCTCTTCAGCTCTTCCACCATCTGGATCTGGAGGTGACATGTGCTGCAGTTGCCCTTCATGTTGCCTGTTCCCCAGGCCTGGCAGCGAACACAGTCCCGGATGCTCTCACATACAGCCTGGAAGCCCTGGGCAGGGGGCAAGGTGGCATGGTCAGGAGACAGCCCATGGGAAGCGAAGGAGGACATTGCCTCTGAAAGTCAGAGCTGGAGAGGCAACGCTGCATCCTCACCCTGGCACCAGGGCAAGGCCCAAGAGTGGAATCGCAGAGAACAAGCAGCTAACAAAGGATTTATAAAAACCAGCACAGCACAGCCAGCTCTAAACCCTCTTATACCAACAGCCTGCATCTGGGCAGTGACCAGATCTCCAGGGGTTTTAGGTGACCTTTCCAAACCAGCTTTCTCCACTGCCTTGTTGGGATTAGCTCGTGTTTGTCAATGGGGAAACTGAGGCACTGGACCATAAAATGTTTTTCTCTGTCTTGAGGCAAATCTGAACAAGTCAGGAGCTGAGCCTCAAACCTCTGCCCTTCACCAGGGTGCAGGTAAACACAGATGGATGTTCAACAGTTGCTGCTGGTGAACTGGAGGGCAAAGAAAGCCTGTGACTGCAAAGCACCTCCCATACCAGACATTTCCTAGCCACTGAAGGCAGGACAAGCAAGACTAACCCCTGCTCAGGATTTTGCTCCCTGAGGTGTACCTTCACCTCTGCTTTGCTTTCTTTCCTAGCAGGTCCAACATGGGAAAGAGAAGCCGAGAGGACCCTAGGCTGATCCTCACCAGGGAATAGCTGATTTCGCAGGTGGAGCTGGTGTACAGAGAAGCCTTGTCACAGATGCACCTGCCACATTCACACCTCCCGTGGTTGTTGCAAATGCCCTGGGAAAGACGAGGTGACAGTCGGCATCCAAGAACAATTACAGACATGCAGCGACCTCGGAGTCAGCGAGGTGCCAGCTCCAGCAGCCCCTTGGGCACTGGGCAACCTGCTGCATCCCTGCCTGGCCCGGGTGGGACCTACCCCTCTGCTGTCAGTGCAGGTGTCGGTGCTTGTGGGGCACTCGCAGCCCGGACCCTCCCAGCCGCTCTCGCACACGCACGCACCCTTGGAGCATCGACCACGATCTGAGATGCAAGAGGAGGAATCACCCAGGACCCAGCGCTGTGCCGCTCACCCAGCCCCATCTGCACCTCTCCCGCATTCTTTGGGATGCGAGGGGGCTGCAAGCAGACTCTGCAACATCCTCCTTATGCATTTGCAAGCACAAAGTCCCCACAGCCCATTGCCGGTTAGTCAACTCCCCCATGCCAGTGCCACCAGCCCTGGGACACCCTGCCTGGAATCATAGAATCATAGAATCATAGAATCATAGAATCATAGAATCATAGAATCATAGAATGGTCTGGGTTGGAAGGGACCCCATGGATCACAGAGCTCCAACCCCCCTGCCACAGGCAGGGACACCAACCTCCAGGCCTGGAGCTACACAAGGTTGCCCAGAGCCCCATCCAACCTGGCCTTGAACACTTCCAGGGACGGGGCATCCACTATGGAGCAGGGCACAGTACACCCCAGGGTTGGGGGCTGCTGGGGGAGGTGGCGCTGCTCTCACCGTTGCAGAGGAAGCCGGAGGTGCGTGGGCACTGAAGCACATCGTACTCGCAGAACTCCCCGTTGAAGCGCTGGGTCAGGTCCTCGGTGTAGCACTGGCACTTCCCGCACAGGCACTCCCCCCGGCCCGAGCAGGGCTCCACATCTCCGGGCCGGATGCAGGCGTTGTTGTTGGGGGATGACGCTGGGGAGCAGTCACACGTGTCCCCACGCCTGGCGGGGGGAGAGATAGTGTTGAGAGAGGCAGGAGCAGAACACAGGACAGCAGGGTCCTGGGCAGGATGCCCCGGGTATGAGTGTGTGTGTCTCTGTGGGTCCCCAGACCCCTTAGGAACTCTCGGAGTACAGAGCTGGATAAAGTCCTTACCAGCCTGGGTGGCAGATGCACTGTCCGCAGGCAAAGTCCCCATTAAAGCTGCACTTGGGTGAGTTAAGCTCTTGTTGCTGTAAGAGAAGAAAGAGGAAGCTTTGCCAAATGGGCTCACCTGCCCCCGAGACTCTTCCAGGAATCAGAAAAGCAGATTTAGAGGTAAAGTTTGGCCCACAGGACTGAGCTCTGCCCTAGGACAACACTTCCTGCTTGGCACAAGCTGTGATGATTGCAGGGTTGAGTGGGACCCACACACGCCAGTCAACACATTCCCACCCCAGGCTGGCCAGGAGGAGGACATCTCTCTGCAACACACAGCCCCATGTACCTGTTCACAAGGACACATGTCACAGATGACAGAGGCTGTGACCTTGAGGCTGTCGCTCAGGGAAGTGGGTTTCACATGGATAGTTCCCTGCCGGTCTTTCTCAGGGAGGCTGCAGACATGCTGCCCACCAACGTACTCAAGCGCCTTCACGTGCATGTTGAACTTGCCCTGGAAGGAAGGGGCACACCACAGGGGTGAGTCAGCTCTGCTGAACCACAGCTTGGCCAGACCAACCCCAGGTGAAGAAGGAAGGAGGGATGCAGCGGAGTGCTCAGCCACTGACACACGTCTTCCCTCCAGGGCCATCCAAGGACTTACCACTTCCCCACGGGTGATGTGGAAGGAGCCAGACTCTGTCTTTTTATACATGGAGGAGGTGAACTCTGTCTTCAGGGCTTTGGGGACAAAGTCCGCCCGGATGTCCATCTTGGAGCGGATTTGCTGGGTGGCAGAAGATCATCATAACACTGATTTTCAGCAGTACACCTGTGACCACCCTGTGGCCTGCCCCAGAGGAGATGCCTCCTGCCTGCTCTGCTGGGCAGGAGGTGCCCACCCTCTGCCTTCCGTGGGAGAAAAAGCCAGGCCCCAGAGAGCACCATTACCTCAAAGGCTGTGCGAAGCAGCTCCACGATGTTGGAAGAGTCCTCCTGGAGCACCCCAATCTCAGAGATGGGGAAATATTCCTGCAGCTTCTGCAGAGACATGGGAGTCCCCTGAGACAAGGCCTTGAGAAACCTCCTCTAGCACTGAAGTCGGCTCTTCTTTGAGCAGGTCTTGGACCAGAGCCCTCACAAGGTCCCTTCCAAACTAAAATTACTCTCTAGCAATGTGTCCCCACTGCTTTACAGGTAACAGACCCCAACACAGGGAGACCTCTAGCAGCCCAGATTCCTCCATCCCATAATGCACCCTGAGACCTCCCATGATCCAGAACACCCCCAACACACTGTGCCACACTCCCACAGTTTCAAGGTGTTGGTTTAGCACCTGGGGACAAGAGATGGAAGAGCACTTTCTCCTCAAAGCTGCAGGCATGGGAACAATGGTCCTGGAGGAAACCACCACCATGGTCTGCTCACCTTATAGTAACTGTAGGAGTGGTTTGTGACAGCGAAGATGGGAATAATGTTTTGTTGGCCCAACAGGCGCACCAATGTGGGCACTGAAGGATAGTCCTGCTTGGTGTCATACACGTAGGTGCCACTGGTGTCTAGGTGACACTGCTCATCGTTTCTTGCCAGGATCCCTGCCAGGACGTTGGTACCATCAGCTTCATAGTGAAAGGCAGATTCAGTGGAGAACACGAGCAAGTGAGTGCTGTCCTTCCTCCAGCCGATCTTATCCTACAGCCGGGGAGGGGGAGAAGGAACCTTTATCTCTGTGCCCTCCAAGCCACTGCACAACACTAGCAGCCGTTGGCAGGCCAGCACTGGGAGGAGCTGGAAAACTCAAGGGGTAAGGCACCACCTCTACTAGGGAGCAAACGCTGCCAGCTACGTGGCCCTGGGAATCCAAGACAGCTGGCCTCTGCTTCCCCCATCTGCGCCCCAATGCATAGGATGTCTCTCAACAGCTTGCTGCCAGGCACATGTATGTCCAAGGGGCAAGCCCACACTTTTTCTAGACATGTTTGGAGCTGTGCACATCCCTAAACGGCCAAGCCCAAGCAGGCTGTTTTCCAGGGAGCAGAGTTCCACCACCATGGGCACGAAGCGGGACAGAGCAAAGAGCATACACAGGGTGCCCAGCAAGCTGCTCCTGTGCTGGGAATCAAACACCAGAGACACACACACAGAGGTGGTCTAAGATCTAGGAAAAATTGGGGATGTAAACCAACTCGGCACCAGGAGCATGCAGCTGGGAGGAAAACAACCACCATTAGCTGAGATACAACCCAAGCTCCCTGGCTGTCTCCTCAGCTGGCCAGCATGCTGCTGGTTTTCTCATCATCCAGTATCAAGATCCACTCATTAAAACCAGAGCACACGTGGCTTCTGCATCCCTGGCCACCGTCACCTTGCACACAGCTGTCTGCAGGATGGCATCAAAGCCGCCCTCGGGGGCATCCAGGTTGCCAGAGATGCGCTCTTTCTTCAGCTCCCGGCTGAAGTCGTTGATGTTGCTGGTCAGGCGGATGACGTTCTTGAAGGAGAAGGGGGAGTCGGCGTTGTTCCAGGGTTCACGCAGCCTGGGAGAGAAGAGGGAAGCAGGGTTTTTGCAAGGGTCTGGACCAAAAAGATCACAGAATCACAGAAACACAGAGCTCTAGGGGTTGGAAGGGACCTCAAGAGATCATCGGGTCCAACTGCCCTGCCAAAGCAGGGTCCCTAGGACAGGTCACACAGGTCGGCATCCAGACAGGGCTGGAATATCCCTGGAGAAGGAGACTCCACACCCCCCTGGGCAGCCTGTCCCAGGGTTCTGTCACCCTGGTGAAAATGGTGAAAAAGTTCTTCCGTAGATTGGTGTAGAACTCTCTGTGCTCCAATTTGAGGCCATTGCCCCTTGTCCTGTCCCCACAGACCACTGAGAAGAGCCTGGCCATTTCCCCCGTGTCCCACACTTGAGATATTTATAAACAATAATATTCCCTCTCAGTCTTCTTTTCTCAAAGCTGAAGATGCCTGCATGCAAGGGGAGGTAGCATGGAGAGAGCCCCCGGGGGCTGGGGAAGCCTTCCCTCAAGGGAAGACATGAAGCTGGCAAGCCATCAGCATGGAGAGGTAGAAGGGATGAGGGCAGAGAGGGAGGAGAAGACAAGACATGTTGTGGCAGAGCAGGGTAGATCTCAAAGAGGAGGACACTGCTGGCATTGGCATGGGAGACATCTGCAATGAAGGGAGGGAGATGGGTAGAGACTTGCACCACAGACAGTGAAGATCAGGAAAGTCACAGAGAAACAGAAGGCACCTGCCCTCCCCCCTCTGCTCCCATTCCAGGGTCCCACTGGCCTCACTCACTTCTCAGGTCTCATGTCTGTCTGAGGGGATGAGACTTTGTCCACAAACTTGCCGAATCCGATGGTGTAATTGGAGGTCAGGGCTTGCAGGAACTCCGCTGGGAGGAGAGGAAGAGGGGGAGAAGGAAACGTGAATAAAGACATGTCTTGAGGTCGCTCATCCAGGGAAAGAAATCCTTTCCTGGGCATCTTCTCTGCTGGTCAGCTCTCAAATAAGACACCCAAACTGTCAGCTTTTAAGTTCTTTGTGCTTGGGGCTTGTCTTTTTTGGGGTAGAAACCTGTATCACCTTTGGCAGCCCCTTTCCAAGACAAGAGCTTCTGTAACAGCACACACCACACCTTTAGGTGGGCAGGGCACCAGCCCCCACGCTGAGCTGAGAGGAGAGAGCACAGGAAATAATCCCTGCAGGGCCAGGGGAGACATCCCCCAACAAAGCTGCACAAGCAGTGAGAATAAGAAACCTTAATTAAAACAGACACCTTTCAGCCCTTTGCCAGTCACATCTGCTTCTGTGGTGCTGGCAGAGAACTCTCAGCCAGGGGCTGGAGCGAGCGCCTGCCTTCATCTGCAAGGGAGCTGGCTCCACTCTGCTCCCGAGCTCTGGTCTCACCTAGGTGTTGGCCCATGCTTTTGAGGTTAGCCAGATCATCAGACATAGAGTAGGAGAAGTCCATGAGGATGTAGAGATCCACAGGGCTCTCCAAGGGCTGGAAGACATCCATGTTGAAGCTCATCTCCTCTCCTGCTCGAAGCTGCATGAACATGCCCTGGGGGGCCACCTGGGTCCTCTGCAGGAACGTGTTGATACTGAAATTCTGTGAAGGAAGAGTGAAAGGAAGGGGATGGACTCTGTTTCCTGGGCAGACACAACAGGGAGGAGGCGTGAAGCAGGGAGATATGTGGGAAGTGGAAGGGCAGGATGATCATGCTCCCTGCCCTCATGTACAGCAGGGACTGAGTCAGCCTCCCCTGTGTCCATGTGTGCCCAGCTGGGAGCCTCCTCCAGACCTTGGCATTTCGCTTACATCTGTTTACCCTGAGAATACACCCCAGCCCTAAGCAAGCAGGGCTGGCTGCCAACAGGTTCCTCAGCTAGCCAAGCGAAGCCAACACAGCTTTTGAGTAGACCCTACATAAACTGCGGTCTGGAGTTTCTGTTTTTTCCTGCTAAAGACTCTAGAGGAGGATGAAGGACACGAAGGACACTGGGAATGGTGGGACCCCTCAGGAGAAACTGAGCAAGGGCTGTCTCCTCCACACCCACCTGCTGGGTCTGCATCTTGCCCCTGGTGTACACGATGCTGGCTTCTCCACAGCCGTACCGCAGCAAGTTCTCCCGCAAGTTGCAACGAGCCTCTTCAAAGCTCTGCCGAGGGGGCAAGAACAACATTATAACCAGAGGAAGCAGCAAATCCTCCATGCCAGGGGGAAGGCACTTGTCTGGAGTGGGGTTCTCTGCTGAGAGCACTGGTGAGCATTTGGGAGCAGGAACCACGCAGAGACATGGGGACGGGTCTCACGCGCAGGAAAGCCAGCGTCCCACAGGAGCAGGGAAATGTGACCACAGTTAAGTTACTGGGTTCTCTGGGGTCACAGAATGACAGAACATTAGGAGTTGGAAGGGACCTCAAAAGATCATCTAGTCCAACCACCCTACCAGAGCAGGATCACCCAGACTAAATCACACAGGAACGTGTCCGGGGAGGTTTGAATATCTCCAGAGAAGGAGACTCCCCAACCTCTCTGGGCAGCCTGTCCCAGGGCTCTGTCACCCTCACAGGGAAAAAGTTCTTCCTTATATTTCCATGGAACTTCCTCTGCTCCAGCTTGCACCCGTTGCCCCTTGTCCTATCACCGCTGTCACTGAGAAGAGCCTGGCTCCATCCTCCTGACTCTCACCCTTTATTTTTTTATAAAAGATAAATAAAAAGGGACAAGACTCTCCCTCCATCTCTCACATGCCCTGTACCAGGTCCAGCACGCTGGCATTTTCTGATAAACCCCTTTATTCCTGCATACATACAGGTTTGCCCTGGACTCCCCAGATGAAACCCACGTTTCAGTGCTTCCCATCCAGACCAGCTCTTTGCAGAGAGAAGCTGGATCCAGAAGCTGCTCTCAGGTCCCTTCCCTGGGGGTAGTGGGATCCCTCCAGAGTGCTGGGTGGGAAGCAGAGCCCCAGGCTCCCCTGCAAGGTCTCACCTCATCCGTGCAGAAGGAACAGTCCTTGTCCACTCGGATGCACTCGGTGCAGCTCTTCGCCCGGGACAGCACGCAGCGGTTAGCTGCTGGGAAAGAGCAAGGCATGAGGAGTGGAGAGAAGCAGGTGAGTTGTGGCAGGGTAGGAGAAAGTCTGGTCCTGTTCCCAAGGAGTCAGGGGAGGTTTTGCCCAGGCAGTGAAACAGCAGTGGGCAGAGAGGCCCCAGCTGCTGGGGAGATGGAAACAGGACAGGTCTCTGAGGGACTTATTGGGATGAGGACCAGTGACAGCAGAGCCCAAGAGGGATGAGTACAGTCCTCATGGGGCAGCACCAAGGGGCAGCTGCAGACAGACGTACCAGGGCTGCTGCAGGCAGACATACAAGGACTGCACTCACTTTTGCTCCTTTGACAGAGGCTGGTGGCACAGAGCAGGGACAGGAGGAGCAGCTGGGCACACACCCGTGGCAGGATATCCATCCTCTTCCTCCTGAAACACACGGATTGCTGCATAGCAGAGAGCCGAGAGGCCAGGACAAGAAGGTCCTGGAGATGATCAGGTGGCTGTGGCAGAGCCCCTGCCCAGCCCTGACAGGGTGGGACAGCCCCGCCTGCCATGGGGAAGCTGCTGCCTGGGAACAGTCTCTGACCTCAGCAGGGCAGGGCACAAAATCAAGAGCAGCCCGTCCTCCGCTCCAGCATGTGTGAAAGGCTCAAAGTCCCCAGCAATGCTGGGGCAGGGCAGCTGCCATGGCACAGCACCCCTGCACCCCATGTCTCTGCACCCCAGCATCGGGCTGCTTGGCTTCACAAGTTCCCCAGGGCAGTGGGCTGGTGCAGGCAGCCGGAGCCCCGGCTGCTGCTGGCCAGAACCCAGAGCCACCAGCACATGTGGGCACAGACCAGGTCAAGACCTTGCTTCTCCTGGCAGGTTAAGGGAAAAAAAAAAGAAGGAAAACAAAGCAACTGTCCACATCTCCCCAAAAGCCAAACAGACCCCTCCCTTCAGCTATTTCCTACCACACTAAGAGTTTCCAGGATGGTCGAACCAACAATAAAAAGAGGGTGAGGCCTCGGGAAATGCCAGACTTGGAGCAACTGCATGAATTCACAGCAGCTCCCCTCTGTCCTGTCCAGGGCAGCAGCATCCCTTGCACGGGTCTGGAGGCCAAATCCTAAAGAGAGTGAACCATTCTCCCTGTACCCACACATGATTTATAGTGCACACAGTGCCATCCAGAAGTTGGCATTTGGACGTGGCAAACAGAAGAGACAAAGTTGGGGCTTGAGTTTTTGTGGCTTCAGCCTGGGGGGGTGGCTCTGACTCCAGCATCCCAGCAGGGCAAGTGAGAGTCAAGGCAAAAAACATCTGCTGCAAAACCACCTTTAAAAAGCATCACCTTGCTGGAAGATACAGGCATGAAATATAAGATGCAGTAGATTGTCTTACAGCTTCTTGGTGGGAAAACCCTCACTTTAAGATAATAAAATAAATGAACATGAAAACCAGTTTAAACAGGGCAGGGAAGTGGGGAGAGTTGTGGTGTGCTGTGAAGATATCCCAGTTCCCAGGGGCACTCAGCACACAGCCTGGTCCCTTGGTGACTCAGCTACTAACAGCTTGCCCTGGGACCCAGGGAATTCCCTGGAAAGACCTGCTCTGCTATCAACAGCACTGGATCACACTGCATCCTGCTTCATGTCAGCCCTGCACAGAGGGATTTCTCACATGGCAATTAAACCCCCTGAAACATGAGAAACTCCAGAGCAGCATCTCTGTGGGGGACACCCTGGGAAGCTCTGCTGTTCTTCAGGGGCTGGGTAGCCAAAAAGGGTCTTAATGTCTTTGGGCCCTAATGTCTGTGGCTTCCCTCTGGCAGCCCCTGGGCACAGCTCCCTGCAGCACGACTGTCCCCAACTCAGACTTTACACAGGTTTTGCTTGGGGGGCCCCCCTGGCCAAGCCCAGCACTGGCTCAGAGGGGTTACATGTTACCTGTCCTTGTCCCTAATATGCTCTTAACCTCCTTCAGCAAAAGTCCTCATGCCACAGCTCGCTGGCAGATGCTGCATCCCTGGAGACAAGCGGGTTGGGATTCTGGAAAGTCCCTTTTCCCCTTGCTCCGCCCCAGCAAGCTCTGCCAGCCACAGCAACCAGCACTGCAGAGACTGGGGAGATGCCAGCTAGAGGTGAGATGAAAGGGTAGGGAAGTCCTTTGAGCCCTCCACAGGGAAAACACAGCAGAAACATCTCCCCAGCACTCAGCAAATCCCATCTCCCTCACGGCAAAGGCCGGATTAAGAACAGGGCACCGGATTGCTCAGCTCACACACCCATCTTCCAAGGCAGCCTCAGAGCACAAACCCAAACATCTTACTTTAAACACAAGTCAAGAAAGAGTCACCAAGGGATGGACAGACACACCCTGGGCCTTGTACACATATAGTGCTGTCATGTCTTTTCAAGTGCTGCGATAAAGGGCCATAAAACCCAGGTTGATATTAACGTCCTGTTGCCCTGTGAGCCGCCAGCCTCTGAGCATTTAGCCTGGCAGTTGCTGGTGAGCAGGGTGTTGGTTGCACAGAGCATTGCTTCTGCCAGCCACAGGAACGCAGCCCATAATATTTGTGCACAAATACGTGAGTGGCCAGCTCTTGATGTCAGAAGCATCCTCTGGAAGGGAAAACACCATTTTGCTTTGGGAAAGCTGCAGGGGTTTGGTTGGATTTTCATGATGACAAGAGCAAAGCTGTTCAAGTTGTGCAAAACCAGGGAACAAAGTGGAGCAGCTCCCAGCTGCACACAAGTGTCCTACCCCTTCCCAGACCACTGTGCTCCAGCAGTTCCTCCTGGTGTCCTCCCTCTCCCCCAGCCTTTGCCTGCACCTTGGCACAGGTGACAAAGACCCTAGGACCCCCTGAGTTTGGAGAAGCTGGGGATGGGGTGGTCTGAAGAAACCACTGGAACAATGAGGCAGGGGCAAGGTCAAGAGAGGCAGAACTTTGTCACCCTGTCCCCTCTCCAGCCCAGCCCCAGCATCTCTATGCTTGGAAGGACAAGGCTGAGGCCAAACACCAGCCTGGGGTGAATGAGGGAGAAACTAAGAGGAGGAATAATGAGCAATAAGCCCATGGCAGGACCCTGTCCCCAGCTGCCGCACAGGGGATGCCTAGCAGGCTGGGGACACAGAACTGGGAAAGCAAGGGAGATGTTCAAGCTTCTCAGTGAAGCCTTTCCACCCTCTGCAGTGGGCATCACCCTTGTGCAGCTGCAGACCCCAGTCCTGCACTGGGGTGCACTGGGGCCATGCGTGGTGCAGCAGGGCGCTGTTCCCTGGGTAGGCGGGAGGGGTCTGGAGGGAACATCTGCTTGCCCATGTGTGCTGGGGCTGCCGTGCTTCCAGCATGGCAGTGCTGATCACTGTGACCAGCCTTTGCACAGGGCTGGGGGTCCTGAGGGAGAGCTCACAATGATGGAGGCAAAGAGGAAAGGTGCCTCCCCCAGGGACCCCCAGTCCCGCTCCCCCCTGGGCAGTGCAGAGACAGCCCCAGCAGCTCGTGCAGGCGTAGTTCCCCTCCCAGCGCAGGGCTGTGGGCACTCAGATCAGGGCCACACTCAATGCTCTCTCCCCCTCCCAGCACTTCCCTCCCCAGCATGTGCAGCAGCACAGAGCTCTGAGGGTTGTACTCCAAAACTTGGAAGCTACCAAGACATATCTCCAGAAAACTGCCAAAAGCTTGACCCACAAACCAAAGCATTGATTAAACATTCCCATTTGTGTTGGATTTTGTCTTCCCCATCCATTCCCCTCCCAGATGTGCCTCTGCAGCTGCTCAGCTCCATGTGAATGTCACCATTTGTTGTTTCCAGCAAGAAGAGGGATCTCAGCTCCCAGGTCGAGCTCAAGACCCCAGACGTGGACCCCAAAACCCTCCAGCAAAGGACAGAGCAAGCAGGATGCAGTCCAGGAACCCACACGGAGCTGCTGTGGTCAGGGGCCGTCACCACCCCGCGCTGGCAAAGCACCAGCGCCATCCCCTTGCTCCATGCTGCAGGCAGGGGGAACCCCAAGGGGCAGAGCGGGCAGGGAGGTCAGGTCCCTGCCTGTGGGGATGCCAGCACAGCTCTGGGACCCTCCTGCCCCTTCCCGTGCTGATCCCGGCATGTTCTCTGCTCTTTGGCCCCACATTTCCTCTCCTTCCCCAGCTCAGCCGCTCCTCATGCCCCTTTCCCCCACCCAAGCCCTGTCTCTGTGCCCTCTCTCCCATCCCTCTGTGCATCTATTTCCCGTCTATTTCAGACCTGATGGCTGGCAAATACCCCGACAGCTGCAGTTCAGCAAAGCCCAACCTGAGCCCCCACACCCCCCGCCCTGGCTGCTCCTCGCCGTCACCCGATCTGCATAACACCCTCCATGGGTTCAGCGAGTCGCAGCCACCTGTAGCCCGGCTGCCTGCCTGCACTTGCACCCGCAGGAGCTTTCCCTGGGCGCCAGCTCCGAGGCACAGCCGGCTTTTCCCCTGGCAGCAGGGCGGACGGAGAGGGCAACCTGCAGCAACCGTTGAAACCTGCAACAAACGGTGCCCTGAGGGCTCTGCTCTGCCTTTCCATGCTGCAGTACCCCCACCTCCGCTTCACAGACACC
>VZTU01008527.1:178299-359434 GCA_013400835.1 Zapornia atra | reverse complement strand
TTGGCCTTTTCTTTCTTCTTTTTATTTTTTTCCTTCCCTTTCCTCCCTCCTCTTTACTTTCTGTCCCTCTTCTCTTTCCGGTTAAACGTCAACTTCCAGTCCTGCGGAGAGGGCAGGCAGCCCGCGCTCCCACATCCCTCCCTGCTGCTTTCTGTACCCTCCAGTCAAATATCAACTTTGTTCTCACTCCTCAGCCGTTGTGGAGCTGCTGCCTCTCCCTCCCAGGAGGTTGGCGGGGAAGAAAGGTGGGAGCTGCAATAAATGAGATCAGATCCCAGGTGAGGACGAGCTTTATCCCAGGGAGGAGGGGGTGCCCGTGACTCAGGGGTTGGCATCCCTCCCTCGCACACCTGGACGGGCGGGCACAGCCCGCACAACCGCCCCGACCTTCCCTCCCTCTCTCCCTCTGCACAAGCACTGTCCCACAGGAAAAAGTGCGAGCTGGCAGTGGGAAGGCGAACGCCACGCCGAGGGTGGGCAGAGAGGACTGCGGGCGATGGGCAGTGTCCACTGCTTGGCTTCACCCAGCAGGCTTGGGGCAGAGTGGAGGGTACTCCCCAGCCCCCTCGCTGGGGGTTTCACCTGCAGATGTCCCCCCAGCATGGGGGTGCGTCAGCCCCAGTGCCCAGGGAGCTCCTGGCTGAAATACCAGGTGGGTTCCTGCAGTGACAACTGCCCAGGTGCTGATCAGTACCTTGTTCACAGAGGATGGATCTGCATGCTGCTTCATCCAGAGCACGGGTGTGCCAACCCACTCCTCTTCTGCAACAGATCCAGCTCAGGCGTCAGGACAACCCCTGTTAGCACCAGACCTGAGACCCATCCAGACCTGCTCCTAATGCACCATCCCAGCATCCAAGGAACAGCAATCCCACCCCTGCATCCAGCCCTTTGCTGGGCTGGATCCAAACGCCCTTCCCCAGTCAAAGGAACAGCAGAGCAGAGGTGGGAGCTCAGGTGAGTTTATTTTTTTTCTTGCCCTGCAGCACCTTTTAACTCCAGAGGCTGTTTTTGTCACTGCTCAGACCCATCTGCACCTCCCACGAGGCAGAGTGTACATGCACTGGAGCAGTCATGGTGGCAGAAGACGCCTTATAGATCCCTGATAAATCTTCACAAGGAAAACTACAACCCCTCAGCTTCAACACCAACAAAAGCAACAGCCAGTTGTGTATTTTCTGCCTGCCTCAGAGATTAAAAATAGAAACAGGGCAGTTTTGACCTCTTTGTTATCAATATAGCATCACAGATGCTACTGATCAAGTCCCTAATGATGGTGACCATGCATTGATTGAAATGAGAGCGAGGAGCAGGATTCCTTTCACTACAAGAAATAGGAAGCTCAGGGAAGTGTAAGTGTAAAGGTGATTAAGCCCCAGGAAAACGGAGGATGTGCTCATGCTATTAAAAACTGCAGCAAAGGGGAAACAGGAGGGGCACAGCTGAAGGTGACCCAGGCATTAAAAAGTCTGGAGGTTCCTAGTTTCTGAATGCTTGACTCTGCAACCTCAACATCCCCCTGGCCCCTTTGGAGATTTCCTTTATTTAAACAAAAATACTGAAAATTAAGGGATTGTGGTGCTGAGGTTTTTTAAACCACAACAGATACTCCCTGCAGCAGGAGAGCTGGGACATGAAGCTCTGATGCTCGAGCAGCAGCAGCTGGCCAAGAGCAGAGCGGGACCATCGAGGGGCTGAAGAAGGCAGAGGGTCCCACTCTGCCTCAGGGAGCTGCAAAGGCAGCAGCATGTTGCAGAACACTGCAGAAGGGAGGAAGCTGAGCTCAGTTCCCAAGACCTGAGGGGAGCACATGCTGGTGCGTGCAGACATGTCCACTCACCTTCTCTGGTCCTGTCCACCAGCAGCACCCAGCTCCCATCAGCCCCATTGGGGCAGGCAATGCTGCCAGGCACTGGAGTTAAAAAAAAGGGAATTTAAGCTACAAGCAAGAAACATATTACTGGAAAAAGTTTTTAAGTGATGGTTCCCCAACAGGAACCCTAGAGCCAACCAGAAAATCTTGGGAGGACCCGGCTTCCACCATGATATTTGGTGTTCTTGGTTTCTGGATATCCTCTTCTCTCCACCAGAGATGGAAGATGTTTATGTTGCCTGCTGTAACGTAGCTCCAGACCCACCTCTGGTCACTCTGACCAGCCCCTTGGCTGCCTGGTACCATCTCCCTCCCCTTCATCCCAGCAGCCTGCAGCAGCAAGGCAGGACCAGCTCAGCTCAGCATCTCCAGCTGTGAGAAGAAACCTGGTTACTCACCATGGGTGCTACCAGAAGAGTCTGAAATATTAATTTTACACCTTTGAGACATGTCCCCAGGTCCCTAACAGATCCCTGGGCACACACAGGCATGACATTTTCCCAGAGACTTGTAACTGCACTGCATTTAAGTAGACATTTCCAGGGCTGCTCAAAAGTGCTTCTCTAATATCGAGACAACTCCACCACCAAATTTTAAGGCAACAAAGCAGAGAGGAATTAGAAATTCTCAGTAAATGGTCATAAGAATGTAACAGGGTTTTATCTTGTCTTCAAAAAAACCCCCACAAAACTTCTCCAAGAAGAAGACAACTTCTGCAAGATACTTCCACCAGGGAAGGTGGATACCCAGTGAGCTGAAGTTTCAGCGTTGGTTCAATACCTTGCGCTTGCTGCCTGCTGGATGAGGCTTTTGCCACACAAATTCGGGGTTTTAACCAGAGAAGAGCAGCTGCAGAGAAGAGGGATCAGCAGATTTCACTGCAGACAGCTCTACCAAAGCTCACAGCCACATGCATGGCAGACCTCATGCTTCTATTTCCTGCTGTGGCAGCGTGGCCTAGAAATTTTTGCCCTAGGATTGCAAACAACTAATTTTATTGCTCACACTAAATTATTGCTCCCTCAGCTGAGACTACCAGTCCGAGCACCAATTACTGATAATTACAAGTTGATTTATGTAAATTCTCTTCTTCTTAAATGCCACACCAGCTTGTACAGAACCTTTCTTCCTTGTATCCTGCCACTGCAGGGTGCCCAGAGACAGCTCTGGGGCTTCTCCGGGGTCCCTGCTGCGTGGTTAATGGGCAGGATTCTGCTGCTGGAGCACACTCACTCCCCTTTTGAGATCTGTACCACCACACACTGCTACAAGAAAGAGAAACAGTTAATCCCCTAGCTGTGCTGAACACAGTATTAGCAATACCCTGTTACCTGGTGTAAATTTAAGGAACACTTAATAATGTATTATTAATGTGCACATAATTTATTGCGCTAAGTGATGCTTAATATAATTACCCAGGTAATTGAAAGATGAAAAATCCTCCCATATTCTTTTCCTTAGCCTTTCCCCTGAGATAGCATTAACTAGACTTTGCTGTTAAGCAAGGGATGTTCCCTGTTGTGAACACATACCTAAAGGGAAATCTCTCTACTGAACGCCACTGGTGTCCGATTGCCTCCAGGATGGACCAGCAGCAAGAGGTAAGTGGGTCACCAAAACAGCACAAGAGGAAAATGTTCATAAAGGATCCAGCATACAGCAAAGCTGACATTCCCCCAGAGAAAGCAGGACCTTCCAGAGTGACACTCACAGCTCAACCAGCCACCAAAGGGCTGAAAACACCGAGGTTCCACTCGGCAGATGTAGCAAAGCAGCCCACTGTTCCTCCTGGATGGCCTTGGCTGGGCCCACACAAGGCATTCAGCAGCACAGGCGAGAGTCTCATGAGGAACCAGCCAACACAAATTGGGGAGAAGGTGGGCTGTCACCTCTGGTCATGCCCTGCACACGTTGCAAGAGGCCACACAACAGCTTAAAAGGACCAGTAAGTTCACCATTCATGGCGGCGCCCGAAGGCAGGCCTGTCTGCTTCCTAATGCTGGCCCGTACAAACGTAGCAGAGGACAGACAGACAGACAGACAGACAGACGCCTCCTACGTGAAAAGGCAAACCCTTTTCTTGTCAAATCCTGGTGCCTTGCTCTTTACTGGCAATCAAAAGCACGAGCCACCCCCAGCCAAAGCCAGGTTTCAAACAAACAAAGACTAAATATTGGGAGTCATCGGTGTCCGTGGCTCTCGCGTAGAACAAGAGGAAGGAAGTGGAATATAAACAGTCTGAGGAACGGGAGCGCTCGGCAAGGCTCAGGGGTGGCAAACTGCTCTGCTAGGGTGATGCATGAATACACAGGCATAAACATTCCCCAAAAGGAAGAGAAGACTTTGGAGGAGCCTCGCTGCCCCCTTCCTGGGTCTTGCACCTCAACAGCAATTCATTCAGCATGAGGGGGTCTGGGAGAGCCCTGCTGACAGGCGTCTCTTTGGAGGCAACAGCTCTGGGCTGTCCCCTGTTCACACATTTAACAGGAGGGAGCAGCCCTTCCTGGGCACCTTGCAAAGACCATCCATTTGAGGGGTTTCACAGAAGCTACAACTTCTCTCTGCAATGCCAAAGAGCTGGGAAGGAGCTCATGCAGGTGTCAGCTGGCCAGACACAGGTTGAAGCAATCTCCTCCACGCTGCCAGAGTCGGCTGTGGCACTGGCAAAGCCTTGGCATGGCCCAAAGCCCTGGCAAAGATGACTGAGGTTTTTTTTTCCCCTCCTGGCTCAGTAAATAACTCTCATAAAACAGACAGTACAGCAGCAATCCAACTAAAACATAGCTTCAGGTGCTCACATTTTACAGTTTGAGGTGGGGCTGGCAAGGGCTGCCCCTCCCCACCTGCTCTCTTGGTCAGGCAGCACCCAGCAAGACATAAAATAAAAAGCAAATCCTGAGCTCACAAAATCCCTTCCCACAACAGCATCAAAGGAGGGCAGGTCTCATAAGCAAGTCGGAAAGAAAACCAACGCCTCAGGGCATTGGAGGTGGGAGAAAAAACTTCAGAAGGGAAGGTGAGAGCAGAACCAAGGCTGCCAAGGATGACTTCATTACAGCCTCCCAAGCAGCCTGGTGTGGCAGAGATAGCTGACACTGTGTTCAAGTGTGTAAGGCAAACCTACTGAAGCTGGGAGACACCCACACTTAAAGAGAAGTCTCCTGGCTTTTAAGGAGCACGAGCCTGTAATTCCCAGAGTAAGGAATAATGAAACCAGGACTGGCTTCACTCTCCTGGGTACAGCTGGTCTCCCCTCAGGAGGAGAGGTGGGACTGAATATCCACCGCTTTTAGGGCTGGAAGTGCAGCCTGAGCAATCACTCTCACACCTTTTAGCAGTGCAAGCTGTGAGTTGGCATTAGCACAGCTCTGATGCAGGTCGCAGGGCTGTTTAAGCCACAGACACTCCACCACCAGCTGCTCACAGACTAGTCAGTCCTTCCATCTGAGGGCTTCAGGCAGCGGCTGCATGGGCCAGGAATGGGTCTGTTTCCCTCAGGACATCCCTCTCACACGCCTGAAGCTCCCACTGCCTTCCCCTGGTGCACTGGCTGCCCACAGCCAAGTGCAAGCCACCAACCTGTACAGCCACACACCCAGAAGGTAGGAAAGAGGCTTTTCCCTCCATCTGTGGCTTCCAACCTGCGTATCTGCGTATTACTTCCGATAGCAACATGCAAGATAAACAAAGGCAGCGAGCTATTCTACTGCCTGCAAGTTGGTTATACAATGGTTGACGTCTGCTCTCCAGCTTTTTGGAAAGGAGAAACTAAAAAGAGGCCCAAAAAACACACACTACAAGCCATGCATGTTTGGAGTTGCTTTCTCCACTGCAGAGAGCAAACACTCAGTCATGAGAAACCAAGAATTAGCTGACAGAATCCAGAGCAAGCTGCCAGGACGCACCCTGCGAGCCCAGACTCTTGTAGAGTCCTGTTACTGCAGGAGACTGGAAGCTGCAGCTCAGGTCCCTCCCAGGCATCTCTGCTCAGCACTTCAGCAGAGCAAGTTTTGCTTTGGATGGTTTTTTCCAAGCCCTCTCCATCACAGGTTCACAGAACTGGAGGGGTTGGAAGGGACCTCCAGAGATCATCAAGTCCAATCCCCCTGCCAGAGCAGGTTTAGGACCAGTTGCACAGTGGTGTCCAGATGGGTCTGGAATCTCTCCAGAGAAGGAGACTCCACCCCCCCTGGGCAGCCTGGCCCAGGGCTCCCTCACCCTCACTGTGAAAAAGTTCTTCTGCGTATTGGTGTGGAACTTCCTGTGCTCCAACTTGAGGCCATTGCCCCTTGTCCTGTCCCCACAGACACTGAGAAGAGGCTGCCCATGGCCCCCTGCGTCCCACACTTGAGATATTTATAAACATTGATCAGATCCCCCCTCAGTCTTCTTTTCTCCAGGCTGAACAGTCCCAGCTCACCCAGCCTTTCCTCACAGGGGAGATGCTCCAGGCCCTTCAGCATCCTTGTAGCCTCCTCTGGACTCTCTCCAGGAGATCCCTGTCTTTTTTACACCAGGGAGCCCAGCACTGGACACAACACTCCAGGTGGGGCCTGACCAGGGCAGAGCAGAGGGGGAGGATCCCCTCCTTTGACCTGCTGGCCATGCTCCTTTTGATGCCCCCCAGGATCCCATTGGCCTTCTTGGCCCCTGGGGCACACTGCTGGCTCATGGCCACCCTGTCACTCACCAAGCCCTGCTGACCAGCATTCCCCACTGCTCCAGGGCTGCTGGGCCCTGTCACTCCCTGCAGCAGGGCAGGAGCTAAATGAGCTGCATTTCTTAGCTCTGGTCACGAAGTCTGCAAGGAAATCAATTGGTTTGGAATGACTACAGATTCTGCAAGCAAGAGGGAAAAGGAAGGGGTGGGGTGCCAGGATGTGTGATAGGAACGAGATACTTGCATTTCAACAACATTCAGTAGATTCTCCAGTTAAATGATTCATCCCCAAGAACTTCAGTCCTGTGCCAGGTGCCCAGCACAGGCCACAAGCTAACTTCACAGTCACAGCTACCAATGGCACTTCATTAATTTAATTTCTAATCAAGTCTATTTTTTTTTCCCCTCCTTTTCCTGCAATCCTATTCCTTGGGTTTGTGTTCAGCTGCCATCTGAGAGCAGCTTCTCAAAAAACCCCAAAAGTCAATTCTCACACCCTTTTACTACTCCCCTCCCCTGACAGGGTAGGGCCCAAAGATACCAGCACTGACATGCCTAAGGAGGTGTATAAATAATATTTCCCTGTAATCAAGCTAATTTATCTATATCACAGTTGTTTGTGGTTAGGATCAAGGATTGCTCTGCATTATCAGTCAGGTGTAGTTACTCACTTCCATGGAAGACAGGCTTTCCAAATCACTAAGGAGAAACTGAGAAGCAGGAGGCAAGAGCCAGGCAGGAGTGTTACACCCCTGTCAGTCAGAAAGAACCTACATCTGCAAAGGGGTTTTGTCTGTCAGGAGACACAGCAACCACTTCTGCTCCAACTTCAGGAGGACATGTTGGGCATCAGCCAAAAGATGGTCAGTTCTTACAAAAGGCAGTTATATTCCATTGTAATTCACTCAACCTGTACATTTGGTTACATTAACATAGCCTCAGACTGTCCCACCAGGTGTTAATCACCAGTTACAGCCAGCCAGAGGAAGGGGTTGCACAAGACCAGCTGTGCTTCTGTGTCCTGGCACACATCCCGTGGAGGTATTTAGTGTCACTTGGCTTCAGACTGGCCCACAGCATACCTGCTAAGGATACTCATTGGAGGAATGTTGAGAAGGGCAGACACACCTCCCACTCTTCTGGTGCCCAAAGTTTGTTATCAATCTCTGCCTGAAACTGTTGGTGCCCACTGTGCTGCAGGTTTTCTGTTGTACCATCATGTTGTTCTGCAGGACTTTGATGTGTCTATCTACACCATGTTTCTAAATAGGTTGGAATTGTACAAGACATTCTGGACAGGAGACCTGCCCAGTGGAGCTCCACAGCCTTGTGGGTTTTATTTCCCACCACAAGTGCATCCTTGGCCTTTAAAAAGAAATCCCTGAAAATTCTACAAACTCTGATCCTCAAGACAGAAGGGAAATAATCACCTGGAGTAGCTGAGGTGAAACACACCATCCTCTGCAGAGCACAGAGCAGGCCCACAACAGGGGATACCCCTCAGCCAAGGGAGCTGCTACCACCACCCATAGGGTGAGGATGGAGTTAAGACCTGCAGGGATCAGGTCAGAAGCCCAGTGCAAAGTAATTTAACCCAAGAGATCACAGAATCTGAGAGACACTCCCACCTTGCCATTTTCATGCCTTTCCATATTTAGTTGCTTTACAAACAAGAACTCCACTGTCTTTGTGACTTCCCACATTACAGTCCCCATCAGTCCCTTGGTTTCTCCTCCATGAACATTCCTGGACACACAGATGATTTCTTTTTTAAAGCTAAAATGACAGCCAAGACAAAGTACTTTAAAAATATTCAAAAACACAAACCTAATCTTTTATTTCTTCCTTAGATCTCCATACATACACCACTGAAGAATAAGAAACCCTCCTGTGGATGTAGCAGCCTTCTCTCCTACTGCTGCTTATGCACTAGAAAAAGGCTCTGGGTAGAAATTTAACTCAAAACAATGGGAACCAGGAATCTGAAAAGTCATAACCTAGGAATTAAAGACCATTTCAGTAATCTGGGGTGACCACTGCAAAAGAAATAAAGAGTCCAGATCAGATGCTGTTTCTCTGCTGAAATGGAACCATTTAAGTTATTTACCCCACCTCCTCCCAAACAGTGAGCAAACCACTTCACTACTGCTGAGCTCCTTTTGGAGAGGCTGGCCTCTGTGGGTGAAGACTTTATGAAACACCCAGATGCCAGCACTGGAAGGCAACTTCTGGAGAAGTTTATGATGCAGGAATAGGTTTGGGAAAAAAAAAAATTAAGAACAGCTGAATTACCAACTATTTCAGAACATTCTCTATAATAAAAGCATCTCCAATTAAAATCAGTTTAATGCCCTATTTTTTTCCCCTCAGAATCTGGGATTTTAAAAAAAACCCCAGAACCCACAATGTGAAAAAGAAGCCTCACAGCACCCCAACTCTCACAGCATTATTACAGACTCACCTACTGGCACGTGTTACCCAAAGCACATCAAATGGATACTGACTCTGCCTCACCAGCTGGGAAATGCAGACACCACATCAATGACACCAGGGGGGTTTTAAAGACTTTTTTGGTTTTATAATAATTTTTTGCTACACAGGTAAGAAGGTTTATGCAATAAGATTTTCAACTGAAAATACTTTTCACAACAGTGGAGCAAGCAGGAACCGCTGCGTGTGCACGTCACAGCACGGCGCTACCTAGCACAGAGATGGACAACAGCACAATTAAGGTCAGACACTCTCCTCTGCTCATCTGCTGTCCAGTCTCACTCCATGGCAAAGCAAAAGTTATCTTTGAAAAAAGAGTTCTCAAATCAAAGCTCTTCAGCTTCTGGGGTCTGCATAGAAATCTCCGTCCCTGCAAGACGGTAACAAGACTGTTTCAGCAGAGTTTCCCTTGAGAATTCAGTGATTTAACACGTGGTCACTAAGATCAACACAGATAAGCACACAGGGACAGATGGCAGTGCTGTCACATTCATAGATGTAGGTTGCTGCAAGTCTCTGCTACACATCTGAACATGGACACTGACCAATCGCCTCAGCGTTAATTCCCTTGGAACCGAGTTAGCGTAGGTGAGGGAGGTATCACAAGCTGCTAGCAGCCTTTGACTGTGACCTGGAATACACGAGGGCAATACTGAGATTCCTTCAACACTTGTCTCCCTCCCCCCCCGCCCCCAAACCAGACTTGCAAGTAGGGTAAGAAGAACCTAACGCAGAAATTTAATAAGCAAACTTTTACAAGCTGACTCCAGATACCACCTTCCTCCAGCACAACGCAGACTGGTTCTTCCCACAGCAAGAAGAAGACAGAGGCATTTTGGGCAGAGGTCCATTCCTGTGGGCACACAGCTAGCGTGCCTGCTCCTGCCCCCCTGCTTTCAGAGGGAACTGTGGTCTGTTTCAAAGAATCCTGTCATCTTGTACCAAAGGCAAAAGCTACCCCTCCCTTTCGAGAACAATGGCTTTAATGACAATTAAGTCCAAAAATCCAGGTCCAGGGAACCAGTCACTGCTTTGCCTTTTTCACAATGGTGCCAACAGCTGATATGACAGTAGTTTTGGATCCACTTGCGCTGGTTGTCACTGTGACAACACCTGGCAGCGTCGCGGTAGTGGTGAGGATGGTGGGCTGAGCTATCGTTGTTACAGGGATGGCAGAGTCCCACTTGCTCTTCCTCTTCTGGGCATCTGTGAATTTAATTAGATCAAGAAAATGAGGATTAGCATCATGTTTAAGGTCACCAATCCCTTCATAACACTTTGTCAAGTGTTAAAATACCACTAGACAGCTTTCCCTCACATTCAGCATACACCAGCAGTGAATGTTGAAGAGGAAAGACGACTTTATACCTCAGGAGTCAAAGTAAAGCTCTACAGCTGAACTCCAGCCAAACAGGAGACAGGTTCACACCCTGCCCCAAAGCATATTGAATTTGAACAGAGCATACGTATCTCAGTTGCTCAAGTATGGGCACAGGACACACTCACCAGCCTCCAGTGTTTTTTCTCCCTCCCTCCCAGTTTAAAAGGCAGGCTTGTAGACAGGGGAGTGATTTCCAGTCTTTTCAAATCTCTTGACATACATCAGCCCCAAGAACACTCTACAGCCACAGACATCAGGAGATTTCTTGATAAGCTTCTTCACTACTGACCTATCTGCTAAGCTTTCATTCCTCAAGGACAGGCACAAGTTATAGGGACTAGAGAAAAGCAAGCCCACCAGTTCCTGGGAGGAACTCTTTCTTGCATTAAATACAATCAATGAGGAGCCTTCAGGGTTTCCAGGAATCACCAATCCCAGCATTACTGCAACTTAATAGGTACTAACACAACTGTTCTTTACCTCCCACAGTGGTACTGGCTGTTGTGGTGGTTGTAGAAGCAGCGCTTGTTGTCGTACCCTTTTTAGTGCCAGTCACAAATTCAATCTGGGGAGACACACACAAGAGAAAGATGAGAGAGAAAAATGAAGTGTTCAGAGACATAGTGGTTTTTTAACCCCCACTGCTCCTCTAGACATTAAAGCTGCTCTTTAAAAGCAATGCAAGACATTGGTCTCCAAGCTGACTGGCATGATAAACTTGATACAGCTCAGAAAGGATATACATCCTGCTCATTAAAGAATGTATTCATACAGTCACAGAAGTTCCTTTTCTTTTTAAGAAACCTGCAAGACAAGTCCCTACCTGCATGATTTACCATGACTGCATCATAGCAGGAAACCTAGCAACAAGAGCTACAGCAGCACACAGCCTTGGATCTTCAAAACTGCAGATAAGGGCAGCAAGGACGTAACCAGATACCTGGGTTACTGTGCAAAAAACAAACCAAGTAGCAAGACACAGCATGCACTGCAAGAAAAAACCCACCTTCACCTACTGAACATGGACAGAGCAAGGTTAGATGGCAGTTTCTAATGTTAGACATTTTTCTAGTGCCAGCCATTAGCCTAAAGGTAACACCACTGAAGGACAGGAGTTAAACCTTCCAAAGCCTGTCTGTGTTCTTTTAGGAGATACAGAAGAATGCACATTTTGTGACAGGCCAGTACAAAGTTAAAACAGGCCCAACGTTTCTGGAAATCAGATGCAGGAGGATGATATCAAAGAGAACAAAGCAGATAGTGCTTCACAATGAGATATGGTGAGGAAGTTAAGCCATACCACCAGGCAAAGGGTCAGACATGAAGAAAAACTCTTAATCTTGCCTGTATCTGGCTTAGTGTATACAACTTTAAGAGCTCTGGTTTAAAAATACTGACAAACCAGCAGGAAATCCAGAGGAATAAGCAACCTAGAGAAATGAGCCTATAAGGAAGGGCAAACAACTTGATCTGTGTTGCTTGGAAAAAGACATGCAAGAAAAAAATAAAGAGGTCAGAACCAGGGAAAACCAAACAGTAACAGCAAAGAGCAAAGCAACAAAATGAAATTGAGCTGAGAAACAAAACCCTGCATCTCAGTCTGTTCTGGTTTTGAAGAGTTACCTTTGTGCGTTCTTTCTTGGCCTTCTCCAGTTTGTCCATTTCAATCTTCTGGGCTTTAGCTGAGAAAGATCAGAAGTTACAACAGGCATTAGGAGCAGTAAAAAACCCTCTCACTCACCCACTTCCCATCATAAACATTCCAACAGTTCAAACTGTGTATATAGAAAATTAAACTGCCATGAAACCAACAACTGCTCTTTAATCAAAGCATTACTGCACTAAATTAAAGAGATTAAAACATTGAAGAACCAATTTAAATGAAAAGACTTTCCAGACTGATGAACCATCAACAACATTCAGGCACATCCAACCACAATGAAGTAGTTCAAGAGCAGCATGTGATGGTTTCTCATTTATAAAGGAAGTGAAGACTCCAGTGCAGTTAATTAAGTACAAAACACAAAGAGGACAAAAAAAACCCACCAAAACCCAAGCCCCCAAAACTTCCTGGAATTACCTAGTGCTTCATAATATGAGTCCTCTGACCAGCCATGAGGATCAAACATGTCCTAAAGAAGCAGTGAGACAGATTAGAACTATTTTCACATAGACACAAAACCTAATTCAAAACCTTTATGTATTTCTGTTCACTGGTGATGTTCATTACTAATTTCCTCTTGTGTGCTGGTGACACAGAGATCACATCACACCTCCTTTTATAGGATCACATTCTATTGTGAATGAAGGAACAGCCTGAAGGCAAGAAGACACTAAGACAAGCAGCAGAGAAATGCCTGACTTAGCTTCTACCCTCCCACCCCAAGGGAGCTTTATGTCTATCTACACACTTCAGCAGCATTTTTTGGTTCAGAATTATTATAGCCAAGTTGGAGGCACTGAGGCTCAGTACCACATAAAAATACTGATTTCAATGCAGAGGATCAGACTAAAGATCCCTTGAAGGATTGCTAAAGCAGGTTCAAGGAAGCCTGAGGATTTTACACTCCTATGTCATCTAGTACCCACTGCCTTGCAAGTCAGAAGTGCTACACCTCACCTTTGGGTAATTTGTACCAAGTTCATCAATTGAACAAAACTGGATCAGCTTTTCATAGATGCTGCAAAGACAAGAGTTCAAACACAGTCAGTGAACTAGAGGTAAATGGAAGTATTTCAGATTCATTAGTAGAAAGAGGTTGTCACCTCTTCAGTCTTGCAGAGTAAAATCAGCACCTGGGACACCACACTTCCTGTGATGGATGCAGCATGGCATTTACCACATGATTCCCCAGTTCCCCCAACAAACACATCATCTAAAATACTTCACCCAAAGTCTGTACATTTAAAATCTAACCAACACACCAACGTTAGCTGTTGCCTTACAGAGCACAAAGAAGAGTTTTACTGTTTCAGTTACAATCAAATGTCTTTCACTTTTGTTTTTGCTCAGGATCCTGATTCTGCTACAACCAACAAAGAGGAAAATTCTTGCAACTTGCTCTGTGGTGCTTTGGTCACACAGGAAAAGATGGTGGCTCACCTGGGGTTGCGAAACTCCTTTTTCCTCTGAATGATGTAGTTCATATCCATGCCCTCTTTTATCTTCCTCTCATATAACTTCTGAATCTTATCCTAAGGGAAAAAGTTTACAGGGTGAGCCAGCATGAAAAGAAGCACACCAGCTGACTATGGAAGTGCACATGTGGAAACAAGCCAACTGAGCCAGTGACCTCCACACACAGAGCAAGGATTCCACCTTTCCCCTAAGGCCAGACAGATTACCACAGACACTTCCTCCTTTAAGGTCTGGAAGTTTCTTGATGAACTGTCTGGAGGGCTAAGGGAACTGATCTTTGCACTTTCTGAAGGCTTCAGCAGCTTAATCTTTAAGAAGGCTGAAAGATTTGAGGCAGAGCACACTCCTTCCCACTCTGTTGTTTCCCTTCACAGCTATGGCTGCAGAGAAGTCGAAGACAGCTCTGGCTGGGGACAGGGGAGATCCCCAAAAGTTCTCCCACAGCTTGCAGTGACCATCACACCCCCCTTGAGATTCAGGCACACGTCTGGAAAAACAGCTGCTGGGCTACAGTGTGCAGAAGGGAAAAGTCATGGCTACACCTGGGTAACAGATGAGCAGAGCCAAGCTCTGCTGGAGAGCTAAACCCAATGTGATCATCAGGTATTGCTGGGGGTGTCTCCTGGCAGCCAAATACTCTTAGGGACAATGCACTTGTAAACCCCAAGTGACCAGTTAGATGGAATCAGCTTCTCTTTGCAGATCACACACATAATTATGAAGCCTGTGGATGTCTTACTGAAGCCACAAGCCCCTGCAAAAAACAACTTCGCTGACTCAGGTTGGAAACATCAAGCAGTCTACTCTCCAAAGAGAGTGACAGATTTAAAAATGAAAGGGTTTTTTTTTAGTTCCTCAGCAAGGTAGTGAAAGACCTGAAGAATATTTATACTCTGGTGATGCTGAAGAGATAGCAAATGCAGCTTTCAGATGGACCACATACTTAAGTGATACTACTAGGAGGACATTCTCAGTGATTTCCTTCATATTTTCTTTCTGACACAAGTTTCTCACATACAAGAGGCACATAAAATATGACCAGAGGCTAGGCCTTCAGTCTTGCAGGATGGGAGAGCTGAGTCAGTTTTCCTTTGCTGTTTCTGGATAAGTCACTTCATGTCTCCCCCCATACAGACAGTCAACTCAAACACAGAACCAACTATTGTCTGTCTGCTGACACCAGAATAAAGGAGGATTGTTAAGAGCTGATATGATACTGATATGATACCCACATGTCATCAGCTTTAAAATAAGCTTTAGAACATGAATTTTCATCAGGTCCTTACAAAATAGCAAGAAGAAATTACACAATCTCCATATCCAGTGAGCACATTATGAGGTTTGAAGGAACAACTGCAGAAAGGTGAATCTGGGGAACAGAAATGACTGAATATGTGTTCCTTCCACCCCCCCCCCGTGGAGGTAGCACTACGGTTCACATACCCACAGATGGGGAACTACCCGGTCAGCTTTGTAAAAAGACATTCTCCCTTTGTCAGAGCTGAAGATACAGTTTATTAGAGGGAGAATCTGAGAAAAGGAAGGAGTAAATCAGCAGTGAAAAACCTACAACATTTTGCATCTCTAAAGAACAATCTGATCTCCTCACTCAAAGTACTCTAAGATGTGGTTTGACCTGCTAACAGAGGACACGTTCTCCTTTGATTTTAACATAGTTAACTGCAGTCAAAGGGGAAGAATATCTTGCTTTATTTTGTCTACTCTCTCAAGCTCTGTGCATTCCTCAAGTCTAATGCACTCTAATTCACTGATGCCAGAACAGTAAAATCCTCCTACAGCACAGGAGGAGGAATGGGTGTGCCCAGGTACACTGTGCAGAGAAGAAGAAAGCATGATCTGGATGGTGAGTCATTCTGAATCACAGCTGTACATTAGTAGCTTAGAGTATTCCAGAAATGATTCTTTACTTCTATTTCTACTGGGCAGATAACTTCAGTTAAAACTCAGATGAGTGGTGGGAAACAGCAGCCCCTGTTCTTTGATTTATTCTCTGTCAGGAGGAAGAAAACGGAGCAGGAGGTTATTGCAAAGCTGGTTACTGTAATTATTTGGGTGCACACCAGAGCAGACATCCATTTGTTTTCTTTTGCTGCCTCTAAGTTACTAGCCTTTCCTCTACATGTTTACCATCTAGAGATACGTAGGTGGAAAAGGAATCCAGTCAATGCTGCCTCAACTATTCCAGTTAGGGGATTCTCAGGCCTGTATTAAAAACAAAACCACAAAAAGAGAAAAAAACCCCAAACAAAAACAATGATTTGTTCTTTCCTGTGGAGCTGAATTTGCTGAGACAAGAGGATGGCAGTCTTCACAGTAAACATTGCTTCCTTCAAATTCCTAGATGAGAACTGCCATAAAGTTTAACAGAGCATTAATACAGTGCATTCTTAAACTCAGCATGGTAAAACCCAGCTTTAATGCTGGATTTTTGACTTGTGCAAAAATACTGAGCAAAGCTCCCAAATACCCTCAGTTCCTACTGAATTGCAAGCCTCAAGAAATCCAAGAAGGTACTTATACCAACCTGCAAGTGGTTAGAGCATCTGCCAGGAGGCTCAGGAGGGATTTTGATCTCATCTGGAGACATGTTCCGCACTCTCTCTGAAAAAGAAGCTGTAGAGAGCAAACCGAGCATGAATTGTGGCAATACTGAAGGGCATGGAAGCCATGCAAGTCATCCAACTTGGTTTACATCTTGCTAGTGCTACTCTTATCATTGATAACTGATGGGTAAAGGTAGGAGGGGAATGCTGTTAACTGGTACTACCAGTGGCTTCAAAGTACTGAGCAAGGAGTCACTAACCTAAAGGTTAGATCACTGGAAGAGGGATGTGATGTTTACTGTGTTGGTATCTACACTCTGTGTCACACCCAGACATACAGCTTTATTTTCAGGGGTCTCTCCTCCCCAGAACAGAAATGTGAAAAGCTATTTCTCATTCCAGCTGCAATTGTTGACAAGATCCTCCAAGGCAAAGGATCCTTGGAGGAACAGAGGTTGGCTTGCAGAATGTATCTCTCAAACCCTGCACTGTGCCCTACATACCAAGCCCTCTGCTACTCCTCATCTTCCATCCACACTTTTAAAGTCCTGCTCTGAACAGTTCAGGTAACCTGGAATCTCTGAGAAAACTTGTGCCAGGATACTCTCAGAGAGAATCAGTCTGTGTATGTGGAAGATGATGGGATCCATCTAAAGCAGCCTGGCTCATTGCCATTTTTGGGGAGGTAATCACTTTGGGTTCTATTTATTTCAAGAACGACCTACATGAACCAAGATGGTTCAGGAAAGGAACAACCCTCCCTAAGGCTATTGGGAGTTAACCACAAGAAATTACATTTCATCTTTAAGTTAACGTTTCCTTAATGGGCACTTTGATCTTTGCTTATGGAGTCAGACTATTGCTAGAAAGAACAACTTGTTCTGCAGGACCTAAGACAGACCAGTGCAGTGTTTGTGTTGGGATACACTATTAAGAGGACATGATTGCCCTGTAAAGATTACTTTACAGGGTTATCAGCCAAAGAAACTGCCACGTTTCCCCCTATTGCTTGCTACTGTCCCAGTTATGGGAGACCCAGTTTTCTAGCAGAGTCTCAGAGCAGAGATTTGTGCCACACTTAAGCAGCTGGGATTGTTTTCAACCACAATTTGTGCAGGGAAGGTGTCCCAGAATCAGTCTGTACTGTGCAAGAGAGGCCTCACACCTGCACAGAAGTCCTATCAAGTCATTCACATTTGCAGCTCCTCAATGATACACTCCGCTGGAAAAGCTGCCTGAACTGCAGTTCCAGCATGCTCAAAAGGGTAGATAATGGCAGGACAAGGGGGAATGGATTAAAACTAAAGGAAGGAAGGGTTAGATTAGATATTAGGGGGAAGTTCTTTACAGAGAGAGTGGTGAGGGGCTGGAACAGGCTGCCCAGAAAAGTAGTGGATGCCCCGTCCCTGGAAGTGTTCAAGGCCAGGTTGGATGGGGCCCTGGGCAACCTTGTGTAGCTCCAGGCTTGGAGGTTGGTGGCACTGCCTGTGGCAGGGGGGGTGGAGCTCTGTGATCCGTGGGGTCCCTTCCAACCCAGACCATTCTATGATTCTATGAAGTTCAGCTCCTCTCAGTAAAGCCCAGAAGGGCTCAAAGGACAGACCCTGGTGTTTGAACTCAGCATGTTCTCCTGCCCTCCTGCACCAAGTCAGACAGCTGAGGTTACAGATAATCAACCCCACACACCTTCAGTGCTACTACAGTTTCTATTTCTTTTGTACAAACCTAAAGCAGCAAGGACAATATCCTTTGGAGATGCAAAGCTGGCAGGCAACCGCTCCTTCTATTTGATTGAGATGTTGCTGAGGGTTAAATTCTTCAGCAGTAACAAACAAAATGTGTCCTTTGGCATTTACTGAGAGGGTGCCTCTATGGAGGAAGGAAAGCTGCCAGAGCCCCTACAGAAAGGCAGGCAAACTGGAGCTCCCTGACAACAAGGCAGACGTTTGTTATAGGCTACAGCTGCTGGTGGCATGGGGAAGCCTCTAGTTTAATTAGAGTTTGAGGAACACAGAGAGACACCAGCAAATAGACAGAAGAGTCTAGCACACTAGACAACACACTAGACTTTCCAGAAAAGGTGAAAGCTGATTAAAGGCTTAAGAAATTCACAGCATCAGCAGAAACATTTAGAAAAAAAAAACCCTAACAAATCCAGACTTCCTAAGGCAAAGAAAGGACCCCCCAAAATTAAATAATTAAATCAAGCCTACCTCTAAGCTAGACATCCCACGGGCTCTTTGTCTTTGCAGATGATCAGAACAGCCACAGAAAAACAAAACATTTATGGGAAGGGGGATTGTGGGCTCATAAACTCAGGAACTCTGGGCAAGAACTCTGTCTAGCCATCAAAGAAGTCAAGGTCACAGTCCCTTCAGCAATCAGTTCAGGAACAAGAGCTCCCAATGAAACAATGGATTTTGACCCATGACTTTTCAGGTTTTGGTACTCATTTGCTTCTTTGAGCCACGTGAAAACAATCGTTTACCAACACCATTATGACAGGGGAAGCCCTCTCAAGGGAGCTGGAGCCAAGGCATCTTTGTGTACTGCAATCCCACCACAGGTGTATGCAGCTAGAGACTGAGTCAGCAACGAGGCTATGTGCCCCCTGTTCCACCCCACAAACATTCATCATTACTCAGTTATTTCATCACATCACAGCCAGACTGAGATGCCACATCATTTGAAAGAAAAGGATGAGTTTAACTGCTTCAGGCTTATTTTACAGTAAGGAAGTGCAAATTATCCATGGCCTTGAGCCCTCAAACCTCCTCCCAGAGACAGCAGAATGGCTGATTCCACAGTCTCTTCCCACCAGGTCTTTTCCCTAGAGAGAAAGGGGCAGCTGGGCTTATCATTCAAGGTAACCCTGGAATTCACACATATGGCAACAGGCTACTGTATAAAAGATTTTGTGTTTTCAGAGTCCCTATAGGAGTGGGAAATGCAGATGGACAACAACAAGGTGTGTCCTCACAGGATACATCCAACTGCTCTGTGCATCCTGTTATTTCTGCCAAGATCAAAGTTTTACTTTTACATGAGTCAGAGGGACTGACACTGGCTGCAGCCTCTAATTGGGCCTGTGATTTGCTGGCTCACAGCCTAGAGGATCTCCATGCGGGGACCTCAGGAAGTTGGCTGGTGACACAATTAATCACCATGGGCACACCCAGATTCTGGTTCACAGTAAGTAAATACATGCCCCTAATCAGGCTCACAATGCAGGTAAAACTAAGGCTATAAAGCAGATCCCATGACTCAGGTGGTGGTTCAAGAAAGTATGAGCCAACGCACTGCCAGGCCTGCAACTCATGGCCATGAGTGCTGACCTAGAAGTGAAACATCTGCTTTGGCAGGGGGGTTGGATCCGATGATCTCTTGAGGTCCCTTCCAAGCCCTATGATCCTGGGATTCTGTGATCTCATCAGCAAAAGCAATAGACACTTGTAGCTTCTGGTGCAGCCAGCACACAGTCTACAGCAAGGCAGAGATGTTCCACTGCTCCCAGGCTCAGAGTAGAAGGGCACAACACAACCAGTTATCAGGGTGTACCTAGCAAAGATTCAGCATCTCCACATTCAACAGAGGGTGCTGGCTTGGCAGATAATTAAATGGAAGCACTACATTTAACCTGCTTCAGTTTCAGCCTGACAGGTTGTCTGTATTTCCAGCAGTACAAAGACACACTGCATAGCAGGACAGAAAGGGCTGCAGCACAAACGCTGCACGCTGCTCCTTCGTGAAGGAAGTAACAGCTCACAGGCCAAAGGCTGTGCTGGAGACACAGATGGGGGCATGTGGAAGCTGTGGTTCCTACAAGTGGGTAGGTCTATCTTCCTTGCGCAGAGAAAACCAAACCAGAGAACTGGCTGGACCTGGACAGGCTGGGGTGCAGATGATCTGAGGTCTTGTAGAGCACCTCGCTCAGCACTCTCACTGAGAAGCACTGTAAGGTTAAGAACTCTTGTCCCTTTTGAGGGTCACTTGTATGCTGCAACTTAAGCAGTCAGAGTGGATCAGAGGCAGTACCAAGGGCCAGTTTATAATGGTCACACTACACACACAAAAAACCACCCCCAAAAGACCTGGAAAGGGTAACCAGAGGGGCATGGCTTTCCCTTCGAGACATACAAACTGGTGGTGCCCGGTCTCTAAAACCACATTCTTTGGCACTAATCAAATCTGCTTGGCATAAGCCAGGGTGTGTGGGTTTCTAATTTCCTGGCACCAGAACAGCCATATCAGAGGGAAGAACTGGAAGCAACAACATGCCAGTGAGTCACCCATCCATGGAAGGACACTAGCGCCCTTTCTGCTCTGTGGGCTGAGAAATGCAGAAAGACCTGCAACTCAGCCATATTTTCTGCTCTTATGAACACTGACTTTGTGCTCAGATATCCTTTGAGCTGGAGAGAACATTTCTTACAGTTGAAAAGGTAAACAACCATCCTGCAAAGAACTTCAGGGCAAAAACCAGCATCCTAAAAGTATTATTTTGCAAGGCAGCAGGAAACAGCAAATGCAGTGTCCTACCAGAGCAGAAACCCACCAGCAACCTGAAAAGGACAATGCTGATGCAGAAATCTATCAAAGTAAGTTTCACATACACCTCCTCAGCCATAAAGCAGTTCCTGCTGGAAACCTCCCCTCCCATTCTTTCAGGCTTTGATTATGTGATCATTACTCCATTGTAAATGAGGACAACCATGCCCTTCCCAGCCACTCATCTCCACTGTTTTCTTTGTGCCAACTCTAATGCTTACCTAGCATGCACTAAGCAGATCAGGGAATGGATCCAGCTGGAAGGCTCACAGCCATGAAGGTGGATCTCAGCTGGCTGCAGGTCCCAGACTAGCTCAAGGCACACAAACATTAGCATGTGTCCAGGGGAGGTAAAACAGAAACAGTACTTTTGGCAGGAGCCTACATTCATGCTGCACTAAGCAACTACATAACCACAGACTTAAATAAAGGTGACACTGAACAAAGGGAGGTTATCATCTGAGAAGGGCAGGCCCACAAGCTTTCAATGCAAAAAGCAGTTGCAGAAAGCTGTCTAAGGAAGACTTTGACTTCCACATACTGATATTAGACAAAACTTCAGATGTGCAGATTGGAAAAAGTAACTTGCTTTGCATCAGAAAACCCTCTACCTTTTCCCATTCAAGAATTCTAACTCTAAAAGTCCAAGTTTCAAGGAAGGGAGTGGTTCTCACATTACACCAACTGTAAAGTCTCTTGCAACAGTTCCTTTCCAACTAGATAAGATATGGTCCAATGCAAAGGACTCACAGAATCAAGCATGGCAAGTATGCTGTCATCTTAATAACCTGGTTCTGCACAAAGCTGACCTACATACTGCTCTGTGCACGCTACTATTGGGAAAAAATAACAAAGATATATTGCAAACCTTAATTCAGGTCTCAGGTTCCCCAACACTGTCTACTCAGAAGCATGTAACACTACTAAGTGCCCTCTGTGCAGCATTTGAACCTGCCTGTGAGCTTGGGCTATCATGAGACAAATGAGATTCAATCTCCTGTGGATGCAGCAGTCACTGGGGAAAAGGAGACTGACAACACTGAGCCTTGTGCCTCAATTAAGAAAGGACTTGCTACCACACTGCTTTCCACATGCAGAACTTCACTCAGAGTGGAAGGGCAGCTGGTTTTCAGCTACTCTCCTTTAGTTTTGACCCTGAGTGCTGTTGTGCCGTGTTTCTAGCACGCATTATGGAGACAGATCTCTGTTGATGAGACTGGTTTTGCCCTCTAAAGGCTGAAAAGTCAGTGGAACAGTTGGGTTTGTTCAAAGTCTGGACAGGCAAATTGGAAAGAACTTAAATCCAACACTTCAGAGGGATGGCTGTTGTAGGAATTGCTGATTAGCATCCTACTATTTACTGTCTTATTTTCTGGTTATCACACTTTATTGCCAAAATATCATGCTTGAGCCTTGACAAGCTGCCTTGACAGATAGTGAGGCAACTTCTAAGCTCACAGATCAATATTCTCTTTATGGTATTATTACATGCTACCTCACAACTGTACTAGTAACCTCAGGAACAGAGGGTTAGTTCAAGGTAGTCATAGCTTTGACATAAAATGCCCTTTCTGTACTCCTCCACAAAGACCAAGCAGAGGATACTATTTCCAGCTGATAAACCTGGGCTTTCTAAATGTAATAATGGCATGAGAGGTCACAAGACCCAAGTGAGGTTCAGAAACCATTAGAAAAGATACAGTATGTTATGGCAACACACACTTTAGCAGGGATAACTTAGGTAAGGTTTTAAAGCCACAGAGCAAAGCATCTGTCATCATTCCTGGCTATACTTAGAGATACAGACTGGGAGAAGAGATTCTGGAGAGCAGCCCTGCTGAGAAGGACTTGGGGATTGTGGTGGATGAGAAACTTAACATGAGCCAGCAGTGGCTCTGGCAGCTCGCAAGGCCAATGGGATCCTGGGCTCCATCAGCAGAGGGGTGGCAGCAGGGACAGGGAGGGGATTGTCCCTCTCTGCTCTGCCCTGGGGAGGCCCCAGCTGGAGTCCGGTGTCCAGAGCTGGGGCCCCCAATACAAGAAAGATGTGGGACTGTTGGAGAGGGGTCAGAGGAGCCACAAAGATGATTAGAGGGCTGGAGCAGCTGCCCTACAAAGAGAGGCTGAGGGAGCTGGGCTGGTTCAGCCTGGAGAAGAGAAGGCGGTGGGGGGGCCTCATTGCAGCCTGCCAGTCCCTGAAGGGAGCTGATAAGCAGGAGGGGATTCAACTTTTTAAAAGAGCAGATAATGGCAGGACAAGGGGGATGGATTAAAGCTAAAGGAAGGAAGGGTTAGATTAGATATTAGGGGGAAGTTTTTTACAGAGAGAGTGGTGAGGGGCTGGAACAGGCTGCCCAGAGAAGTAGTGGATGCCCCGTCCCTGGGGGGGTTCAAGGCCAGGTTGGATGGGGCCCTGGGCAACCTTGTGGAGCTCCAGGCCTGGAGGTTGGTGGCCCTGCCTGTGGCAGGGGGGGTGGGGCTCTATGATCCTTGGGGTCCCTTCCAACCCAGACCATTCTATGATTCTGTGATTCTATGATACTGGCTCTCACAGAGGCATCTGAACAAAGCTACTGCTTTAGTGTTTTTAAGCTCACCTAGAAAAACACCAACTCTGCCCTTTGCATACACATCTTAGGCAACTAATACACAAAAATACTTTCATAGTTTTAGGCATGGTGAAAGAAGACTTCCCTGAAAATCCCCCACTGAGATAAAACACTGTAGGCAATAATTCAAACTACAGCACTGTCAGGGCAGAGCAAATTCTTTTTTTTTTTTTTTTTTTTACAAAAAGGGGGAGCTTAGATCTAGTTTGAAAACACATGGGAATAAACACTACTGAGCAAACTTACCAACTAGCTCCTGTGGGTCTCTTTTCTCCAGTTCTGGGAATTCCTGGGAAGAAGGGGAAAGAAAGGGATTTTAGTTAAGGTATGCTTCTAATCTAAAAAGCTATATACTACCCATTTCTTTAGAAATGGACACATTACTTCTAAGGCAAAAGAATAAAAATTAAGAATGAAACACAAGTTATCTAATAACAGGGCAATGTTTGTACCATGGAAAGCCAAAGCCTAACAGGATGTTCTGTTTCCTTTGAAAGGCTAAATTTAATGAAAGAATTCAGGCTTTGTTTTTATGAATCCTGGACACCCTGCTCTTGGAATTCCAAAACAACTGCTGTACTTGAGCCTTTCCTCGAAACAGATCAAACCATAGAATCTTCATACTTGGTGACTGGCCCATGACACCAGCCAAGAGTCAATGTTTTAGAACACAGCTAGCTAAATACAAGCCAGCCCCAGCAGACAGCAAACTATTTAAGCTCTGGGAACCCCCCATGGGGTTTGTGCAACTTGCAGTGCTGTAAGTGGGGTCAGCAGGATACATTCTGAGGGCTAATATGAACACAGCTGAAATGCTCCTAGAGCCAGCAGCAGGGCATGGTGACTTCACAGCAGCATCTGATGGGCCTCTCTGCAGACCCCTGGGGGATTGCAGGGTCCAGGGCTGCAGGGGTTTGCCAGCTGCACATAGTGCCAGAATCCAGTTCTGTGACTGTGTCAGGGCTTTGCCTGATAAACCCTCTAAGGAGCCAAACTCCAGGGAGTATGGTGGTGATGCAAACAGGTGCTGTATTCCCATTTTGGGAGAAGGCTCCCACTGTCAGTTCTCTCTTGGCTTTCCACTCTACTTCCCAAGAGTGATACAGCTGCTCTGCTCTACCAAAACTCAAATGCAACCTCCACTGTCTCTGTCTGTAATGCTCTGCCTGGAGACCTCAACACAGCTAATCCCTCCTAGGGTATACCAATATAAATCAAAGCAGCTTCAGTTGCAGGAACACAGCAGATGCTTGCACCATAATCTGCTGAGCAGGAGGTTCACATGGGATAGGACACTCTTAAACATGCTTTCACCATATTGAGATTAGTGTTCCAATGCTTTGGTGCTTTGGAGAGACCCCAGGAGGGCCTCAACTGATATCAAGTTCAGCACAAATAAAGTTTCTGAAACAGTATCAGCTGTATCCCAGCATCTCCCTCTCCCCCCAGCTCCCTCCCAAAGACCTTTTGTGACTCACTGGACTGTGCATCCAGAATTCCTCAGTGCCTCCAAACACTGAAGCTATTCATTCAACCTGACACAGGCTTAACGCTGCTTCCTTGCTGCTTAGTAACTGCTCCCTGAACTCCCTCCTTTACTGTGTTTCCAGCCAGGTGAGAGATGCATAAGGTGAGGAGAAAGCAGCAAGGTCAGCAAGCCAGATCTGAGAACAGGCTGTGCCAAATTCACTGCAAAAGCTCACCAATTTCCAGAGAAACCAAAGCACTCTGGAAGCAGAAAAACAAATTCTTTGTGTGGTACTAACTGCTACAGGGCACTTTGTGCAGCCATTCATGGGGAAAAAAAAAAAAAAGGGAAAAAGGCACATTTTCTCTGTAAGTACACTGGAAGCACAAAAATACAAGGCTAGAGCTATTTTAGAGAAGGGAAAAAAAAGTACATGAAAGAACATGGACCTTCTCATGGGCCAGCTGGCAAGGCCCCAGGCCCCTTTGTGAGATGGGCTGTAGGGTAACAGCTCCAGCCCCTCATGCTGGTGCACTTGGTTAGTGCATTACCACCTCTTCTCCTGGGGTCTTCAGAAAGAACAGCACAAGCAGAAAAAAAACCCTAATTAGAACAGAAACATCTATTTCAAAGCAGGAAGTCTATGCCCAAGTGAGGAGCTCTCTTTGGTGAGAGCACTGGACAGGAATCCAGGGAATCTAGGCTGTGATCTCCACAAACCTATGTGGACACAGTGTTAACAGGGTGAATGAACCTCGACCACGTTGACGTGGCAGTAACATAGAATCATAGAATGGCATGGGTTGGAAGGGACCCCAAGGATCACAGAGCTCCAAACCCCCTGCCACAGGCAGGGTCACCAACCTCCAGGCCTGGAGCTACACAAGGTTGCCCAGGGCCCCAGCCAACCTGGCCTTCAACACTTCCAGGGACGGGGCATCCACTACTTCTCTGGGCAGCCTGTTCCAGCCCCTCACCACTCTCTCTGTAAAGAACTTCCCCCTAATATCTAATCTAAACCTTCCTTCCTTTAGCTTTAATCCATCCCCCTTGTCCTGCCATTATCTGCCCTTTTAAAAAGTTGAATCCCCTCCTGAATGGTGAGCATCAGTTTGCCACCAGAGAAGCAGGGGCAATTCCACAGAAGTGAGGACAAATTTAGATTAGCATGGAAGTGTGGCACACAGAAGAGTTCAGAGAACTACAGAAATAAGGGAAATAAGTGTCCAGGTGCAGACACTGCAGTCAGAGAGTGGCTTTATTCTATTAAAGCATTTGTCACCTTGGTTTGAGACATCAAGCAAATGTTTGTTGAAGTGAAAGGAGTGAACTGCTTTTGTTCTAGCCTTGACTGAATTACATCCTGCACTCTTTATCTTTTGAAAGGTTTAAGTGGACTGAGAGGGAAGAGGAAGAGATGAGCTACATCTCTGAGCACCTCTTGATCCTTCCTCTTATGCAGCACTGCACTTATCACTCCATTATCCCTCCCATCTTTTGCCCACTTGTCCTCTCACCATGCAAGAGCACAAAGGCAGGAGAAAAAAATAAAAACCCCCTAGACAACCACCACTGCCAAGCAGGCACCTAAGCAACACAGTGGCACAGCCAAATTCAAGTGCTATAGACATGTCCTAAGCACCCTCAAGCTGGCTGCCCTCTCAGTTGGCCAGTTAACAGGGTTGGAGGGGGGGTCTGCTGTTTTTCTGTCCTCTTCAGCTGCCCATTTTCAAGGCTTTTGGAGATTGGAGCCAGTCCCAAGCACAAGCAAACAACTCTAAGGAAACAAACTCAAACCCCTGAACTAATAAGTGTCCCCTTGTTGTGTCCCTTACATTAGGCAGATACCTCTAGAATATCAGATGTGTTAAATAGTAAGGTTTATGAATTTACAGAATCATCAGTACATTTCCTTTCACTAGAACTAAGTTTGTTCTTTAATTTATACCCTTTAATCCTAGAGGCATGGCACAAGCCTGCCTCACTTGAACAGACTGAACAAGGCCAGTCCCATCAGGCTACCACCACGTCTTCACCCAGCCTGAGCGCCCACGCCTGTTTCACCACAGCCGCTCCAGCAAGTCTAGTCTCCAGATCCTCAGGCCATAACCAAGGCATCAGAAAGCCCAGAGCTACACCAAGCAAAGGAAAACAAGTTCACTAACACATTATAGCCACACCTTGCTGCCTGGAGGACATGAATTTTGCTTACTGAAGAGTTACTGTGTACCTACACCCACTGCTCCATCATTAAGAAGCTGAAGACATCAACACAGCTTTCCATTAAGTCAGACTACTTTCAAGCTTCTTAAATGCCTTCTGAAAGCAAAGGGATGACCTACAGTGTTTGTTCACATTTGCTCAGTTTACTGTCTAATGCTACAGCAAGACAAGCATCAACAACCTGACCAAAGATGCCAGATTTAGGAAGTCTTGTTCAAGCTTCTAATTATCTATTGAAGCTAATTTAAGTCTGGGACACATGTTGAATACAACAAACTGATTAGAAAAAATAGCATAAAAAAACCCCACCCCACCACCACATTTTCTGCAACTCTAATCCTATACAGAGTTGAATGAGATAGAGGAGCACCAAGCTATGAGTTACAAGGAATACTGCATGGTTGCTACCTTTTAATTGTGAAATGGAAGCAATATTTACACATGGACAAGAGATTTCTAAAAGGAATTCAAACATATTTGGTCAGTAGAAAATTTGGAAGATAAATGAAGTTCAAGTATTTACATGTATCCATCCAGGGAAAGATAACCTTCTTGTAGATTACTACATCATCAATGCATGCTGTGTAAAGTATCAGTGTTTCATATGAAGAGTACAACAATCCAGGAGGTGAGTGGTTCCAAACAGAGGGGATTTTATGTCAAATCTCTCTATCAGAGTAAATATATGAAAGTCCTTACAGACATCAAGTATCCTAGAGCTACTGGCATCATTTATTGGGTTCATTTCCATTTGGACCCTAATCACTGAAGGATTACAAGGTTCAGACTTCCTAGTGACACCTGCAGCTTTCACAAACCCAACTGCTGCAAGGCTGTACGTGAGCATCTCTCCATTTCCTTTTGCAGCCACACTCTCTACTTTGCAGTCAGCCTGATGCAAAATTAGTGATGCTGAAAATTCTTTCTACCATCATGGAAATACAACCCCAGTGTCCCATGTTCATTTGTTTTCCTTGTTGTTACCTAGCATTATATGATGGCCTCTAAGAGCAGCTAGAGTGGAGTCTTTAAAAAAAATAAAAGCAGGAAGGTACTTTGTTCTTCTCATGCACTCAGCAAGTTGATTTTCTGGCTCCTACCTACTTTGGAGCCTAGATCTCACAAAATCAAGTGTTTAAGGGCCTAAAGCCAGACAGCCTTGCTCCAACAGACTCACTGAAAGGAGTCAAGGGATGCCGTGGTGGTTCAGAGCCAAGTTGGAAGAGGACTGAAAGACTCCTTTTCTCTGATCCAGAGACTAACAAAGAGCAGCTTCTAAAGAGTGCAAACTGCTGTGGGCAAATATGTAGTGTTAAAAAAACTCCCAATAAACCACACACCACACTTCTTAACATCTACCTGGACCGCTCACGTAAGTCACAATTTCTGTGCTTCTAAGAGCAGTTCTCCATGTCAGCTCACCAGTAGCAGAAACCAGTTCTTCAGTTATCACTCCTGCACTCATTCAGGAAAAGGTTTTCCATTTTTTTTTCTACTTTTCAAATGCTTCCTTCAAGCCCTGAGCAAGATGATGCTGCCTGCAAGAGCCTGACTGATACAAACCCAGCTCGATGGTTGAGTTTTCATGTACCATAAGAAGTTAAAGAGCAGTAGCAAGCTGAAGGGGTGGGGTTGTGTACAGGTGTAAGGAAAGCACTGTATTTTGGCTCAAGTTTGCACCTTGCTGAAGTAAAATAGACCATCTTTTCAGTTGTAGAGTGTGTCCATTCAGTTACATAAAAACCAGTCTCTGCTAAGGTTCCATGGAAAATAAAAACAACCAAATACAATCCCCAGAGTGTGGAACAGAGATTAAAGGAAGGAAGCAAAAACAATATGAATCTGAGACCAATGAATTCAAGTTTGGAAAGGCTTGCCCAGAGCAGCTTTATTTAATGGAAAGAATGGACTGATTTACAACAATGATCACTAAATCCTTCCTGAAACGAGATCCATAACTCCAGTACAAAGCTTACATCGACCATAACTGCTGGCATCAGCCAGCACCAAAAGGTACCAAATCAACCATCAGTTCCTCATAGAAGCAGTTGTGTATGTTGGTGCAGGTGTACCTCAAACTAGAAGAAATGTTTGAACAGGGAGGCAGAAGACACCAAACCAGAAACTGACTGCTTTAAATAAGATGCAAATGGTAAGAAGTGGAGAAGCTGAGGCCAGATTTGGCACAGCTCAGTTGCATTCCCAGACTTGCAGCCAACTCAGCCCCACAACTTCATTTTTCTGCTGACTTCTAGTATTAAAAGAAAAAAAAAAGAGCTAGGAAGATGTCACAAAACCTCTCAACAACATTTTATCTTCTCTCCCCCAACCATTTCACCCAATTGCTTGCACATAATGAAATTTAACACTAATTTAAACAGACAGCTACAGAACATACAGACTAGTTGCACTGCTGTCATACAAGTGGATTAGTTTGAAGATATTAATGCAGGGAATTTTTCAGTGCAGTCCTTACATTAGGAAGTGCTGGACCTGCTGCTGCAATAATTCTTACAGGGGATTTGAACAAGTGCCAGCATAAAGTTTTTATCATTTTTTGTCTTTTATCATTTTTTGTCTGTCTATGACTCAGTCCTAATATATCAACAGCCTCCTTTGGCTGAGTATGATGGAAAGAAACGCTCTAACATTGTGCACATTGTCAGAAGAGTCATGATAGTGAAGATGGCTGTGCCAGAGCAAGGGGATGAAATGCTCACATGCAGGCAGCAAGAGGAAAAACTTCTCCATAGCCTTGATCTTGTCCATTTTTATTTTGCTTTTTTTCTTTTCTTGAAAGGATCATGCTAGCAATTACATTCTTGCTTTCCTACAAACAGACACACTTATGGGAAGAGAACAGCAGAAACTTTTCACTATTAAAAGTGCACAGCAAGAACCATTTCATTTCTTGCTCAGCAGATCTAACGTTGGTGCACCAAGGGCAGCAAACAGAGCTGTCAGGTGTGCTTGGGGTTTGGGAAAGAGAAAGGAAGGGAACAGAAGTACACTGCTTTTATTCCTTTTTTTTTTCTTGCATTGTGAGAGAGGAGAATCCCAAGAGAAAGCTTGAATCAAGCCCATTTCCTACAGCCATATCCTGTTTGCCAGCTCTGATACATAACTCCAGGCAAAGTGCCCAGCACAAGATAAGAAATATAACTAAGAAAAAACTATAGGGAACGTGACTTAGGTACTAAGAGAAGCACAGCAGCTCAGAAATAAGCCACCTATAGGAAAAACAATCCAAATACACCTAACTTCCAGTGACTCTCACATACAGTCCATAAAAACCTTCCTATTTTGAGATTCTGTTTCCATAGACAAAAAGAGAAGGAAAAACAAGTCAGGAAAGAGTCAACTCCTAAGACATTCCTTAGGCATCTAATCAAAACAAAGAACATGTGTAGCTGACACTGTCTTTTAAGCTTAATTAAATCTAAAAATTCACTTTAATTTCATTGAAATGACACCAAAAAACCCCAACCAAGATGGGCCAAAACATTTTAGTGAGAAAATGCTTTCTAGAAAGGTAGCACTCATAGCAAAAAACCCTTCAAATAGCTTCTTTGCACCTTCATTCCGTTCACCTGACATATGTTATCTCAATATTTAACAAAGATTCTTTGTTACAAGTAACTGCCAGTCAGGGAACTGTGTGCCAGAACTCTTGCTTTCCAGTGGAGGTGGAGTTACTAACATCTGCCTTGGGACTGCACCGTGGTCCCAAAGCCACCTGCTTTAGCTGGCTGCCTCCTTCCTCTCCTTCTCTGCTGCTAGGAGCTCTCAGAGCTGAATCTGCAGACCACCCTGTGCACATGTTTTACAGGACCACAGAGTACAACCTCTGCAGAGCACACACACCAGCCAGGGGCTGTGGTGTAAGCATGCAAGACAGTGGTTAACAGCTGCCACGCTTTGAGTATGGCCAGTGGCACAGCTCCTAGCCATCTCCACTTGAAGCCACTGCAGTCTGCACAGCCCATAAATTCTGGTTTCAAGTCACTTTTGCTTCCTACAGTGAAACAGGAATTCAGGGGTAAAATACCAGCACCGGGCTGAGGTGTCAGGCTACTTTGGTTTTATTCTTTTTACAGATTGCTGAAGTGCAGAATTGAGTGGAAGGTAAAGCTGGGCTCTGAGAAATCTTAAGCCCAACAGCAGCAAAGGCAATGCTCAGAAGAGCTGACAAAAACCAACTTCTTGCATAGTACATAGTCCTAAAAATTCTTCTTCATGGTTTGGAATAGAAGCAAGGTGTAAAACAAGTCTCCTCACTGGGATATGTGCTTCTCTGTGAATGATCCCACAGAGTTTTTACAGATTTTGGTCTTTCTGCACCCAGAACAGGGTAGCAGGAAGAAGCTATTTTCAGTTATTTGTTGGTATTTGAGGCAATCCTCCATCTGTGCTGACAGTTCACTCTCATTCTGGCACGCAGCAACATGCAAATTGAGAACAGGCTGTTTCAGTACAACAGACTGAAATAACTGCAACAGCAGAACTGGACTTGAAGAACTTAGACCCTTATCAGGTGAAATATGCAGCTCCAGAAAGGACTTTTCTTCAAGTTTAAAGGCAAACAGAAAAAGCCTGTCTCTTCTTTTGGAGAAAGGCAAGCCACACCTGTGTCAATAATCTCTGGTATTTAGTACTGCAAGGAGTGAAGAGTCTGCCACAGCATGCATGCCTGGCGGGGAGGAGAGAACAAGCATGTCCATGGACATGTCTCATCTTCCAAACAGCTCAAGAGCTGGATTGAAGCCAGCCGCTCTAAAGTAGGTAAGCCAGCTTCAAGGACCAACGATGCTGTGATCCATCTCCCTCTCAGGCAGGCAGAGCTGGAGACACAGAAGTGAATGCTGAATGCTATTTCATTTCTTGCACGTAAGTCTCTTTAACCACCAATACTCTCTGCCAACAGCCAAGGTCAGACACCCAGTTAAAAATGGGATCCAGTTATCAAGTGTTTTAACGTCTGAGCACTCACCATGACACGCAGAGGACAGCGTTAGAAGCTGTTAACTCTGCTCCCCCTAAAGGCTTTCTGCATGTCATGCTGACTGCTCGACTGCCCAGCTCTGGCTCCCTTCAGAGCACTGGAAAACAGGGACAAACCTAAAGTGGGGGTAAGAAACGGGAGTTGGAAATGCAGACAGCATTTTGACACAGTTATATTAAAGAAATGCTAGACTATAGAAAGAGATGAATCTGAAACTGAAGTGCTTATCATAGAATAATAGAATATCATGGGTTGGAAGGGACCCCAAGGATCACAGAGCTCCAACCCCCTGCCACAGGCAGGGCCACCAGCCTCCAAGTCTGGAGCTACACAAGGTTGCCCAGGGCCCCAGCCAACCTGGCCTTGAGCACCTCCAGGGACGGGGCATCCACTACTTCTCTGGGCAGCCTGTTCCAGCCCCTCACCACTCTCTCTGTAAAAAATTTCCCCCTAATATCTAATCTAACCCTTCCTTCCTTTAGTTTTAATCCATCCCCCTTGTCCTGCCATTGTCTATCCTTTTAAAAAGCTGAATCCCCTCCTGCTTATAAGCTCCCTTCAGGGACTGGCAGGCTCCAATGAGGTACCCCACAGCCTTCTCTTCTCCAGGCTGAACCAGCCCAGCTCCCTCAGCCTCTCTTTGTAGGGCAGCTGCTCCAGCCCTCTGATCATCTTTGTGGCTCCTCTGACCCCTCTCCAACAGTTCCACATCTTTCTTGTACTGGGGGCACCAGCTCTGGACCCAGGACTCCAGATGGGGCCTCATAAGGGCAGAGTAGAGAGGGTGACTGGTACCTTCAGGCTGCGCTCATGAGCAGAGGAGAGTGGGGAACAAACCACTCTGGGCTTGGAAACCACCTACTTCGTGCTTGGAAAGTGTTGAGAGAGATGTATGCAGCAGAGCTATGCATAACGCAAGGCCATTTTAAAATTATAGATGCTTTTTTGCCAGTTCTGCCCAACAAAGGCCAATACTGACCCAGAAGGCATCATAAAGCCAAGGGGGGGGGGAGGCAGAAAAAAGGACATAACGAATTTTTCATGAGACCCTGGGAGCACCTTTCTACAACACACTTACAAACAGTTCTATCTGACCAGATCCAGCCACCACAAGACTAATACACAGCCACTCAGCTACCAGAGTGCCATGATTTTGGGTGGAACAGCAGTTTTAACATGTGCTTTTCAGTTATGTGACCTTTAACGTTTTCTGAGCAGAATTTCTAAGCCTACAGCTGGAAGCATGAAGGGCTGGTATTTCCTAAGAAAAAATGTTAACTTGCCACTGCCAAAGTAAAAGTCAAGTTATTTTCTAAAGCTTATTAATGCCAGGTCTTTTTGAAGAGCTTGCTGTAGAACACCTAACCAGAACGGGAGTGCTCTAATGATACAACTTGTCCCAAACACACTTCTTCCCCTTCTTCAGATCAAACCAGTTAATAAGAACAAACTTTCACCAGTTGAGGTGAAAGTTACTGAGTATGTTCAGGCATCTTTTGAGAATCTGGCTTGATGAATGTATCTTGAACTTAGAAAAATTAATGTGCCTTACCAAAATAAGAATTAATTCCAGGGTTTACATTACTGCACACACCCCTTTCACTGGTTCTTAGCACTTAGCACTTACTTAAATCCAGATAATGTTGGTATTAAACAAACAGGTTAATGGGTAGGCAAGTTAAAAAGAATGCAATCAAAAGCCTCTAAGTATTAATACACACCTACCCTTCCCAACACAATAGAATTGCTTTACAGGTATGCTGGATCAATAAAAGCTAAACAAAGAGTTGTTGATTATTAAGAGGTGGTACTTAGACATGCTTAGAAACACAGTATTCCTTTGAAAATCTGATACCCTTCTGCTAGATCCTGGTTTGGCTGCCTCTGGATACAATGCCACAAGGATGCAGAGGGGACCTTTAAACCCAAACCAGAAAAAGAACCCATCAAAGTAGCCACCTGCTTTGGAAAACTGTTACCATGTGTGAGCCATTCACTTGCCAAGGGAGTGGTCATATTTATCAGCTTTCCTGCATTGGCTAGTCCTGTTATCACAATCAAAGCCCAAGAGTTAATGATTTCCCTCTGTGAAAACTCCAGCCAGCCAAGCTGCAGGGCTGGCCTGTGTCCTTGATCAACGCTTGCAACCTGTTATTTATCCAGCACTAGAATATGAAGTATGGAACCCCTCAGGTGAGACTCAGAGCACAAGGTCAGTATTTCATTTAAGGTTCATTTTCCTTCTTCCTGCAGGGCTAGTCTATTCAGTGAGCTCTGAGGGCTTGTATCTTGTTGTGGCATCAAGGCTAGAACCATAGCCAGCTGCTGGCAAGAGCCCAAGCAACTTGCACTCACTGCACAGCCCATTAACCCTCATCCATCCAAACCAACACCAGCAGAACACCAAATTTCACACCCATTTCCACAACAGCCTTTGTATTTTACTCACAGTTCCATTATCTAAGGAAAAGACATAAAGAACCTGCCCAGCTGCAGGATTCATTCTTTAACATCACAGCTCTGTCAACAGCTTCTCTGGATCATTTCTTTTCCCTTCTGGGTTTTCTTTCAGAAGAGCTTTTGAGACAATTGCTTGTTTACAGCTGGTCACTGCTCACTCAAAACTAGGGACCCTGAGGTGATTTTAAACCATTAACAAATATGTCCTGCTCCAGAGCTTGAGCACATCTTCCCACAGTGAAATTTGGAAGTGCAATTAGATTTGAATCTCCCATTTTCTGCAAGTCCCTCAAGCACTTCAAAAACACAGTTAGAGGGTGTAAGGTATCTGACTTTGCTATTTAGGAGGATTCTGCTTTCTGCTGCAAGGACACAGTCTCTGGAACTGGTTTACAGGTCCCCACTAACAGAATCCTGTGGGTCAGACTCTGCTCTGGAAGAAGGCTTTCAAGTGGCTGACCAAGATCAAAGGCAAACTCTCTGGAATAAAAAAAAAAGTGGAGATAAATATAAAAAACAGAGACTAGAATAAACATCTCCTCATTGAGGTTATTTGAGGCAGGCTTCAAATTCCACTCTCCTCATCACTTTTCCAGACAGTTTTTACATCATTTCCCCCTTTCACTCTTCTCAGTCATGTCCACAGCTGACACCAACTGAACCTTCTGGAGGTTTTGTGCCTGCTGCTATCCCCATGTAGAGTGAGGCTGGATCCCAGGACACACCAGCAACAAGGAAACTCCTTCTCCATGCAACCTGGTTCAAATGTCCTGGTCAATTACACAAGACAATCCCAAAGTAGTTCATTCACCATATGTACAAAGAGTGAAACACTAAAAAAAATGCTGAGTGCATCTTCAGGACTATGATTAACTGGTGAATTGCAGTAGTTTTACCCCATTCATACACTTGAAAGGATTTACCTTCTGTGTGCAGTCAGACTTGGAACCTGGGAATGCCCTAGCTACATATAAAGAACCTGTGGTATCTATTTAAACATGTTTCTAGGACTCTGATTTTTAAAAAAAAATATTAAATTGATGGAGCAAGAACAGCTACAGCACTCAGCTGGGACAAAACAAAATAAAGTTATCCCAAACTTTTAGCAAGTTATAATCCAGTGCCTCCCTTTTTGCCACACTTTGGATTTACCATAACCACTCTTACTAGCTGCTGTAGACATTGTAAGCTCAAAGCAATGAGTAAGAAGGAGGAGAACACTGCCACTCGGTGGAAAAGAGGGATAAGAAACATTTCCAACTGCTCCAGGTAAAACTACTTTTACAATCATGTCCCATCTCCTCCCATCCCAAGCAAACTTCTTAACAGCATGGATAGTGCAGCTCCTCTGGTGCTGGACAGAATGCTGTACAGCAATGTGCCAGTTCCACCACAGCACTGCACTGGGCTGCCCTGCAGTGTGCTGGGAAGCAAAGGTGTGCTTCCACCCTTCCCCAAGGGCCAGCTGGCTCTTCAGCTAGAATTCAAAAGCCAGAGGAGGCTATTCCCTTTTCCACTTACATTTGAAGACATCTATTAAGGATGACAGAGAAGTCAGAAATTGCTCAAGTAGATTTCATAGAATCACAGAATCACAGGGGTTGGAAGGGACCTCCAGAGCTCATGGGGTCCAACCCCCCTGCCAGAGCAGCTCCCTAGGACAGGTCGCACAGGTTGGAGTCCAGACAGGTTTTGAGTATCTCCAGAGAAGGAGACTCCACACCCCCCTGGGCAGCCTGTCCCAGGGCTCTGTCACCCTCATCATGAAGAAGTTCTTCCCCATATTGGCATGGAAGCTCCTGTGCTCCCAATTGAAGCCATTGTCCCTTGTCCTGTCCCCACAGACCACTGAAGAGAGCCTGGCCATTTCCCCCCTGTGTCCCACACCTGAGATATTTATAAACACTAATCAGAACCTCTCTCAGCCAGGGGAGATGCTCCAGGCCCCTAATCATCTTCGTAGCCTCCTCTGGACTCTCTCCAGGAGATCCCTGTCTTTTTTATCCCAGGGAGCCCAGCACTGGACACAACACTCCAGGTGGGGCCTGACCAGGGCAGAGCAGAGGGGGAGGATCCCCTCCTTTGACCTGCTGGACACACTCTTCCTGATGCCCCCCAGGATCCCATTGTCTCTCTCAGCCCCCAGTGCACACTGATGGCTCATGGCCACCCTGTCATCAACCAGGACCCCCAGGTCCTTCTTCACAGAGCTCCTCTCCAGCAGGTCACCCCCAGCCTGTACTGATTCCAGCAGTTATTCCTCCCCAGGTGCCAGACTCTCAACTTGCTTTTATTAAACCTCATCTGGTGTCTCCCTGCCCAGCTCTCCAGCCTGTCCAGGTCTCACTGAATGGCAGCACAGTGTTCCTGTGTGTCAGCCACTCCTCCCACCTGCCTCCCTGCTGTTCTCAAATGCCATGCTAGGATGGCAGGAATTACATTTTACTTTTTAAGTTAAATGGACATTTCCAGTGCTTGCAGAGTTCCTACTGCAGGGCATACCCAAGAATTGCTTTTAATACATCCAGTGCTTCTTTGCTTCCCTACTGAAGGTGAAACATGGCCCTGTGGCTGTATGCAGTTCCTCAGAAGGGCAAAATGTCCCTAGACAGCAGCACATTGAACTCAGATATCAAGAGGGGTTTTTTTTAAACCAGCCAACATGAAATATCAGCAACACACTAAATCAGTAGTTACACAATTGAGGGGCATCATTATTCAGACAAAAGATACTATAGTCTGGTTTTGTTCCTTCTCTGCCAGATCTTTTCTCCATTGCCCTGAAGCCCTTTCAGAGGACAGAAATGCACATCAGTGCAACAGTGAGATTATCTTTTCCTCTCTTCCAAAAAAGTAATTTATTTCTCTTGCAACAAGGAAAAGAGACAATACATTCCATTCCCAACTGCCTCCTACCTCTATAGTGACAGCATTAAGGATAGTCCACATACTGGTGCAAGAGACTTTACCAGGTGCAGTGCAGCCACCAAGATTTTCAACTGTCTATCACTATAAACCCACAAAAATATTGTGGAAACTGGAAGAAGGTGCAGCTGTAAAGCTCATTTTAACAGAGAAGCAAAACACATTTATTTGCCTCCATCTTGTCCTATCAAAGCCCCATGCTAAGCCAAATGCTCTACAGAACCACAGTTTGCAACACAGTCTTCTGGTTTCCTTAAGAAGGTGAGAGACTGTCTGCAGCCTTGCAGAGACTGGATAAAATAAAGGCCCTTGCAGCTGTAATTCACTCAGTATCCCACAAGACTGATTATATTGCAGGGGGGTTGAATGAGCAGAAATATTTGAGCACAGTTCTCTATAGAGTTTGAAATGGATTAGGTCTTTTGTTGGTTTTCCAGCATTTCACCTGGTGAACAGCACATTCCTATGTGCTGTTTCACACTTGTTCAGCAGAAACAAGAGGTAATAAAGACCAATTCAACTGCTCCTCATAGGTATTGCCTATCTTCTTTCACTTCTTTAAATTTTAAATACAACCTTTACAAAACCACATCATTCAGAAGGATGGAAAGAGAGCTGGAAACCACTGAATTGATTTTCACACATTTCATGACCCCTAAGAGCATAAGATCATTTATCCATTAAGCTGTTCTAAACAAAGAAAGTATTCCAGCTAACACTGGTCCTAAGAGGATTCTGTACTGAATACTACATCTGAGATCACTGCAAAATAGGTGAGATGCTGTCAGAAAACCTACCTCAGATCTACTGCATGAGGTGACTACATTCATGAGTGCAGACCTTGACTGTGACAGCCTGCAGCCTACCTGGTTAACTACCTTAGGCACAAGCCAGAACTAAAGTTAAAAAAAAAACATGTTACAGCTACAAAAGTATGAAACTAACTATAGAAGATCACAAACAAACACCAAGCCATGCTGTTAAGACTTATTCCTCTTGTACTAAACTTCCCCCCCCACCACCACACCACACTTTCAAATACCTTTAGGTCACCAGCCTCAGGTTTTTCAGTCTCTGAATCGTCATCTTCCTACAAGACAAGAATTTACAGGATTAAGCTTAAAGAGCAGGCTTGGCAAGTAACTGCACTTACAGCAAAGGGCTTGCATTCAGCAGCCCAGCAGTAGTCTGAGACCCTTTCCATGGAAGGTAGTTTTGTCCCACCCACTCATGACCAGCAAACAAGTCCAATCCTACAGTCAGGGAAAGAAGTGTCTGTTTGGGTTATGATTTTTCTTTTATTTAGGCAAAAGCAGCACTCAGCAGCAGATGTTCCCCCCAAAACTCATGCAGCTCCTGAATGCTCAAAACTAGATAATAAGCAACAGAACTGGGAGAGGGTGGTGGAGAGAGAAGTGTTTGTCACTTGATAAATCTGTCTCTTCCAGTTGGCAGATGGGCTTTTTACACTTGCCCCATTTAGCAGTACTCACAGGAAAAGCAGCATGGGTGAGACCCATTCAGTCCCAAGCATAAAGCAGCAACACACAGAGGACACACAGCTGGCCCACTGTCCAACACACATGCAGGCTTGGTGAGGGCAGCAACTTCCATGGATCTGGTGATGCCAACAGACACCACACCTTTCAGAGCTGTGCAGTGCTCCTGTAGCCTCGTTTGCAGAGGACATGAACTTGTACAGAAGGGAACTACTGTCAAATTTCACTGGTTTAGGTAATGGACTCCATTCAGTTTTTATTTCTACTGAGAAATAAATCAAAGAACTGAGCACATTTCTGCCCTGTCAAAGTTTAAAATGCTGAATTCTGCCCTGTGTGAAATTCTACAAGGTGAGAAATAAGCTCCAGTTTGGTCCCAACTGGGTTCATTTTTCCATTTTCACACAACACAGTAGAATGGGGTGTTTTTTTTCCCTCCAAACTTCACCACAGATTTCAACTTTGGCCCCAAAACAAGAACTTCAAAAAGAAAAACAAAAAGGAAGTGGATTACATGCAAGCAAAAGGAAGTGTTTACAACCAAATGCTCACCTCAGAGTATTAGCACACGTGCAGGTTCTGGAAAGGCAAGGTAAAGATTTACCACAGAATAATGTCAGTAAGTTTTAATTGCTTGAATTGACATGCTTATCTCACAGAAGTGAGACAAACTCCTTCACTTCAGCTACTCTCCAGCTTACCTTTCTGAAAAATGCACATATGCCAATAATTCAGTCTTAACCTCCAAATTTTATTGACAGTAAGATTGTAACTAAATAAGAACTACAGTACCAAGTAACTTGGTGCTTATCACAAATGAGATTCCTCTCCCCTCTACAGTCCCAACTATATTCTACAGATAAAAGTAATTTTCAACAAAGGAGCAACAGATTGACTCACTCATGTTACAGACAGCTGTTCAGATAAGAGCTCAGAACAACCTGAGTCCAACTCACACTGCTTTCCCAGAGCAGCTGAACCAGTATCAGCTACTAGCACAAGCAGTATCAAAAAGGCTCTTGATTCTGGTCTAAGAATACTGGTTCTCCTGTGACAAGACTGGAGAGAAGGCACCCTGTGTAACCTGCACACATCTGTACAGTAACTGCAAGCATGTGAGACCTACTGCCTGAAGACTAGAGCCACTCAATTGATGGCCACTGCTTGAACAGCAACTTGTACCTCCCAGATGATGGATGGCTGCAACCTGCACTGAAAACTCTGCATGTGATAAAGGTTACTCCATTTACCTGCCTCTTAGTCAATGCAAACTAAGCAGACCTGACCTTGAGAAGCATCTGGATCACACCCACTACTTTCTTCGAACTAAAGAGGAACATTGAAGGAGAGTCCAGAAGTTTTTGATATAAAAAGAAGACTCACTAAAGCAATAAAGAAGCATTGTTACTTTGTTTAGCCAGAGGCAGACCCTGAATGCTGCTGCTTGCACCTCCTCTGGTCATCAACAGAACAAAACCAAAAGCAAGAATGAGACAGACAAGTTTCTTGTCTGCTACTTGGGCAACAGATGGCAGAAGCAGTGAGTGTCTCACCAGAGACTGATGGAATGCACACAAAGAAGAATTCAATAAGGAAAGGTTATAGTAACATAACCTTATTGCTTTTCCCTACTGAATAGCCAGAACACCAGAACAGGGACAAAATAACATATTTTTAACGTGGTGGTAAGCAAAAGGTTGATAAGAAAGAAAGGAGACTAGAAACTGTCCCCCCAAGACTTATTTTTCTCTACAGACATGTGACAGAACTACATATCCTTTTGTGTATCACAGCTGGACTCACAAGCAGTGAGCTGTGTGCCCTGTCTCCCAACACATCAGTTATCTCAGGGTTCAGGTGATGTTATACACATGCCTACGACATGTGTATATGGATACAGACTCCTGTGACACACAAAGGCTACTCACGCATACGGGACACGGTAACATCAAGATAACTGATGCAGTGAGTGGGTTCAGTTATACACAAAAAAATACTTTAAGACACCACAAAGCTATATTATTCTTCTTAAGACTCCAGCTGACCATGCAACAGAGTGTTTCTCTTATGAGGTTCTCATATATACATGTTAACTACAGGTAAAAGGATACTTCCCATTCAGCACAGCTGTTCACTCAGACCAGCCTTTTTATGAGAAGGAGTCAAACAGCATCAACACAGTTAGTAACAAGCAAGGTGAGCTGGGCCAAGCTGCTGATGGCTTTCAAGGCAAACGCTATCTACTTGAAAACACAGCAAATGGGAGTACTTGGAAAGTGCTGCAGCCCACACCGGGAGTCAGCTACTGTGGGTCCTGCCACGAGTTACCGGTCAGGGCCTTTCCTCCGAAGGATCAGGGCAAGCTCTCAGCGCCGAGAGGTACTTACTGACTGCCTGCTGTTCTCGTCATCTTCTTCTTCATACCCGTCCTCGTCCCCGTCCAGGCGGGTGAAGTCGTCATCTCCGTACCCAACCGAGACCAGCCCTCCCTTCTCTCCTGAAGCGGAAGGGGAAAAGGAACCCGTGTGAACAGCCGAGGCGGCGGCGAGCGGGGCCTTCCCCTCCCAGAGCGGAGGTGGCGGGCCGCCGCCTTCCCCGGTCACCTCCCTGCCCTCACCCGTAGCCGCTCCCCCCTCGCTTCCCGCCGTCCCGGCCTCGCTGTCCGACTCCGGATCTGAATCCTCGGCATAGACCGCCAACGAGGAGAGGACGCTCCGCTTCGCCGCCGCCATCTTCCGCCTCCCCCACGGCGGACTTCCGGCGCGGCGAGATGACACATGCAGCACAGTCGCCATAGCAACGCCGCCCCTCTTCCGCGGGCTATCGTTAAACCGGGATTGCTCCGGCGCCGTGCGGGGCGGGAGAAGAAACTCCTGTGCGCGGCGGAGCAGGGTCCCGGCGGGGGGCGGGGAGGGAGCGTTAAGAGGAGCGCGGCCTGTTTATAATGGGAGGCCGGCCCTTTAAGCGTTGCTTCTGACGTCATCACTCAGAGCCGCCACAGCACCTGCCGGCCCTGCCAGAGCGTGACGGGGACGGCGGCGGCTGGGAGCGAAGGGGCGTGAGGCGGCGGAAGGGCCCGGCCTGCTCCCGGCGCCGGGGTGTGGGGTTTCCCCTCAGCTCCCCGCGGCGCCGGGCCCACGCCCCGCGGGGAGGCCGCAGCGGGGGTCGCTCCCCCGGTAAGCGGCACTGGGGGCCGCTCCGGAGAGGACAGCGTCCTCCGGGGGCTAAAACCGGGGGGAGCCCGGCGGGGAGGTTGTGCTGCTGGCAGGCGGGGCGGGCGGCGGCCACAGGAGTGCGGTGTTGGGGCTCGGTGGCCGTTCCCGTCGCTGTTCGCGGCTCCCTGAAGATGAGCGGTAAGACTCCCCCGGGCCTGGAGGGCAGGGTCCGGAGAACGCTGCGAAAGGTCTTCGGCTTTGAGTCCTTCAAGACGTCCCTGCAGGAAAGCGCGACCATGACTGTGGCGAGAGGTGAGGCTCAGCATCCGAGAGACACGGCACAGCCTGGCTTTCCACTGCCCGGTGAGGGTGGGGCTGCAGGAGTTGGACCTGTTTTGAGGAGACTCATCACCTGTTCCAGGCAGCACCACCAGCCTCTCTGAGCTCTCCTGGGCCTCCCCTGCTCTGCGATTGCCTCAGTGGTGTAGGAGCGTGAGCATGTGCTGCACGCAAGCTCTCTGAGCACAGCTTTGCCCTGCCTGTTCTCCTTTGCATTTGGTTTGTAACTCCAGTATTGCATCAACCAGAAAATAGGAAACCTGACAGTACATCTCACTGGTATCTCCACAGGAGGCATCTGCCCACTTGTTTATGGTCAGATGAGGCCAAAACTATTTACATTCATACTTTTCAGAGTAAGCCTGCCCTTGCTGTAGACTGTTAGAGATTATGCCAATAGAAGACTTGATTTCCTGGTGTAGTTTGTTCTCTGGATCATGTGGCCACTACCAGAAACGTGGTTTAGCTGATGTTAACCTTGGCACCAACACGCTGGTGTTGACTGGACAGACAGCTCCCATGCACAAGCTGCCAACTGTCAGCTTCCATGGCAGGTCTCACCATGCAAATCAGAACAGTGTCAAACTCAGCACTGAGGATATAGTTCCAATATTCCATCTCCAGAGGCTGTGCATACATGCTATTGGCTACAGGCTGCCCAAAAGTGCTGTTCTGTTGGCAGAACACATCATATTAACACATGAACATTGCATGTGCTGGCATCTCCCTGACTTGTTTAGTGGAGTGACAGTTACTAACCACACACTATTATCTATGTGGTTGAAATTTCAAACCCTTGTTTCTTACAAGGTACCTTTTTGGGATGAGCATTAAGAGGATGTGGTAAAGATTTCACATGGGGCTGGTAATTTGGTAACTGGAGGTCTGTAAGATGAGTGAAAGCAGCTTGTCTGGAAGACAATCAGCACAAAAAACTTGATTAATTTATCTTTGTGCGTCTCCTGGTGCTTTTGTAAGGCTGTTCCTAAGTGTTTACAAAGCACTTGGAGATTCTTTGAAGGAAACTATTGCAGGCATGCAAAGTATTGCTGAGCTCTTAGAACCTAAAATGAAGTGTTGTTGGTATGCCATATGGTAAGGGCACATGGATGCTGTTTCTCACAGATCACATGCCATTGTGCCCACAGACAGAGCCCTGGGAACTTGCCACCACTCAGTAGCCTTGAGCTTTCTTCTGTTGTCTTTGCAGGAGAGAAGGATGTCTTTGTATGCATGCCCACAGGGGCAGGGAAATCCTTGTGCTACCAGCTTCCTGCAGTTCTGGCAGTGGGCATCACCATTGTCATTTCACCTCTGATTGCACTGATTCAGGTAACTGTCTCTGTTAGCTGTGGAAAAGCAGTCAGTGAAGGGGGTCGGGAGACTCTGGAGGCACACCTGCCTCTTGTCCTCCTGTCTGTGAGTCTCTACTGTTGGCCTCCCTCTGGATTCTCATCCTGATGTCTCGGTGTGTTTTCCTTAGCCTGGTGATTGGTGAAGAGTCTGCAGCTTAGCTGCAGGGTAGAGTAACTCTGGTATGATACTATGCAGCTCTCTAAAAGGAGGGTTTTCTTCTTTAGCAATAACCTGGTGGGTTTTGTAACAGCATTTCTCCCTTTTTCATCAGTCTTTTACCTCCAGTGTGCTACACAGAAGCAGCAGAGTACCTCAAATGTACCAAACTGGATCTTTCCCCAGAAGAAAAACTGCCATTTTACCTATAAATAAATAACTCTGGCAATGAAGTTGCCTTTGAAGGCATCCATTTGTCCTGCATCAAAATGTCTTTTTGTTGCAGTTGGTCTTTCTATCATGGGAAGAAAGTTTGTCAGAGCTGCTCTTTGAGCACTTTCATCTGAGAGGTCTTTTTTTCTCCCCCTCCCCCCCATTTTACCTTTTCTACTGTTTCATAACCTGTTGGGAGAAACACCTCCCTGTAAGAGCAGCTGTAGCATTGCTTAAGCTTCTGTAAAACATCTGTTTAATGCAGCATGATACCCAGTAGTGTAGGCTGCTGGATTGGGTTTTGTGGTTTGTTGGGTTCTTTTTAAACTCCTTCATAGTCTTAATGAAAACATTTTAAGAGTTAAGAGCAGGAAATGTGTTATAAATAGTGAATTTGTTCCAAGTGAGAGGATTTCTAATTAAGCTCCAGCATGGGCAATATTTTGTCAGTGAAATGGAGGTTAAAGATGTTACTGCTGTAAGATTTGCAGGTGAAGCAGAAAGTGTCAGAGAGATAAAGAGTTTGAGCTGGGCTCAGTGAGGCTTAGGGAACAGAGCTGGAGGGAACCTTCAGAGGTCTTCTCCTCAAGCCCTGAGGTGGGCTGGCTGAGCCTGAAATAATCATCATGTATTTCAGGGTAGGTAAACTTCAAGAGCTTGATCTGTGAGGTTTATTAGAGGGAAGGCTGAGAGCTGACTTTGTGAACAGGGATCAGTGAGTGTTAAATCAATCCCTGAGACCAGTTGTTGAGTGAAATAATGAGATATCAGTTTTTCAGGACTGTTCATATCTCCTGATATGTTATGTGCTACTCAAGTGCAAGTGAACAGGTCAGCATAGGGACAGGGAGTGGAATTTGTATGTCCAGCATTCACCTGAACATTTCTGGATGTGACCCCACGTTGCCTTCTTCATTTTCATGGCATGCTTCAATTCCAGACTGTTTTGTTGCATTGGTGATTCACGTGGTCCTTGCATTTCATCCTGTCTCAGCAGTATTTATAACATCCTTTAGCTATTCTGGAATGAAATGTGCTCTGTTATTGTAGGGTGGTGGTATTCATTTCCCATCTGTGACAGTTTGATAGTGTAAATCCTGGGACGTGTTGGTGGCTTGTTTCAGCTCACTGTGGCTGTGATGGGTTATTCTCCACAGATCCCTGCTGGTGTTCCCTAGTAGCAACAAGACTGTTTTAAAGTGCATGGGTGCACAAAAATACAGTTGGATGTTCCAGCTGGACAGATATGCTCACAGTTAAAGATTAGAGGCATCTGAGTTGAAGTTCTTAGTACCCAGATTGTAGATGTATGTTGCCCTAGATTCAGTCCCAGAGGTGGAAGCTGAGGCCTCACCTGGATCTCCCTAGTAGTGTTTCTTGATGATGGTGACTTTCTTTAATTCCATTTGCTTTTAATTTAATTTTAATTTTGCATTTACTCTAGGATCAAGTGGATCATTTGCTGGCTCTGAAGATCAAAGCCTGCTCTCTGAACTCCAAGCTTTCTGCCCAGGAAAAGAAGACCATCCTGGATGACTTAGCAAGCGAGAAGCCCCAAGTAAAACTCCTGTACCTCACCCCAGAGATGGCAGCTGCCTCTTCCTTCCAACCTATGCTGAACTCTCTGCTGTCTAGAAACCTCTTGTCCTACCTGGTCATCGATGAAGCACACTGTGTGTCCCAGTGGGGACACGATTTCCGACCTGACTACCTGCGGCTGGGCACCTTGCGCACTCGCATACCCCATACACCATGTGTTGCCTTGACAGCCACAGCCACCAAGCAGGTCCAGGAGGATATTGTGGCAGCCCTTAAGCTAAAGCAACCACTTTCCACATTTAAGACTCCTTGCTTCAGATCTAACTTGTTCTACGATGTGCAGTTCAAAGACCTCTTGGCTGATCCATATGCCAATTTGAAGGATTTCTGTCTGAAGGCACTTGAAGTGAGGAATGCCACTGGGGTAGGTTTTCCATTGGGAGAAGAATGCTAAACTGAACAAAATCTACCTTCATGTGGTTGGTATCATCCTGACAGGTCTGTGGCAGGGAAAGAGGAGGTCCTTGGAACAAAAGTGCTCATGTATATTTTTTTCAGTTCCTCTAAAAAGGCTCCTGTACATTTTTCAGTTGCTCTAAAAACACTTCTGTATGTTTTTCAGTTCCTCTAAAAGGGCTAGAACAGGAAGGCTGTGTTCCTTTCAGAGGTGTCCTCAGAAAGGGCTTGGTCTAAAAGAAATGGATTTGGAATACATGGCTGGCATTTCTGTCATGTCCCAGGACAGCCTTGTATGTTTGATGGGGTTCTGCTCTTCTAGCCCAGTGAGAGTGAACAGAAGCATTTGCAGGGTCGTATTGAATTTCCTGCTCTAACACTAATGCTGAAAATAATTCTCACCAACTTAGTTCCAGCCTCTGCTCTTGAGTTACCTGCAGTGCAGAGGGAGACTGCTTCTTGCCTTGTGTCTACTGGGAGAGGCTTGGGGACCATATTTGATCAGTTTTTGGCCTTTTAGGACTTGTAAGGAAACTGTCTTTATATCTGATTTACTTTTCTGCTGCAACAGTATCTTTGAGCTGCTGGGGAATCAGCTTGTAGAGGAGCTGAGCTTTAGGCATCCCCACTCTCATTGCCATGCTGATGACTGCAGCTTTGTTGGTTGCCTTCAGACAGTCTCATGGACTTTCTCTCCTGTCTGCCCAGGTGTACTCTGGTTGTGGCATTGTGTACTGCCGGATGAGGGATGTGTGTGACCAGCTGGCTATTGAACTGAGCTACCGAGGAGTGAAAGCCAAGGCGTATCATGCAGGTACTGGAAGCTGCCTCTGCCTCTCAGTAGCTGGTAGAACTAAACCAGACCATCTTTAAGGCCTAGGTTGGGGCTACCTAGAAAACAGCTTTCTAGGCATGGTCTGCAACGTGTCTGGTACCAGCATGTCAGGTCTGGAAGTGTGGGGCCTCCAACAGAACGGCATTCCCTTCGCTCCAGAGCTGTTGGTTTTGTTGGAACTTGCATGGCCTAAATATAACAACTGCTTATGTCCCAGGAGGGATCTGAATTTTCCTCTTTGGAATAGAAACAGCTGCTGCTGACTTCCATGTGGTCACAGGCCAATTCAAACATGGGCAGAGAGGAGTATGTACATCAGCCAGTTTTAGGGAGGGAGGGGCTCACAGTGGGGAAATGGAGAAGGAAGAAAATCCTCTTGTGGGTTGGGGTTTTTTTTTGGGTTTTGTTTTGTTTGGGGTTTTTTTTTTCTTTCCTTTTTATTGTTTCCTTCTCTGTTTTTCCCTCCCCCAGGACTCAAAGCAGCTGACAGGACTTCAATCCAGAATGAATGGATGGAGGAAAAGATCCCTGTTATTGTTGCAACCATCAGTTTTGGAATGGGAGTAGACAAAGCAAATGTCAGGTGTGTGAGGCTGAGTGTTATGCGCCACCTGAGACTGAAACCCGAGCAGTCAGAAGGGAAAGCCTCAGTCCCACTGTCAGGCATCTGACTCAAATGCCTGACAGACACTTACTAACACACAGGGGAACATAGCTGGGGTTTTTTTATCAGTAAAAACAAACCTGGAAGGGTTTTGTAAAGAAATTAAAAACAAGGCACCAAAGCTCCTCTTTGACACTCATCTTTAAATCCAAGGAAATTGGAGGAATGCTTGGTTTTGCCACACCCTCCAGGGTTTCAAAAAGAGCCATCTTGATGCAATCACAGCTGTCCCTTTCACTTCTCTTAGTGCAACAGTTGCTGTTAAAAAGCAGTGGGGAAAAAACCTGCACCTAAAATAATTCATACACCCTCTACTAAATTGGTCAGAGCCAGCTTTTTTTTTTTTTTAAGAGATCTTCTGCAATGCAATGGGAAAAAAAATGCAGTTCACAAATAGCAATAACCATATAGAATCACAGAATCATAGAATGGTCTGGGTTGGAAGGGACCCCAAGGATCACAGAGCTCCAACCCCCCTGCCACAGGCAGGGCCACCAACCTCCAGGCCTGGAGCTACACAAGGTTGCCCAGGGCCCCATCCAACCTGAACTTGAACACCCCCAGGGACGGGGCATCCACTACTTCTCTGGGCAGCCTGTTCCAGCACCTTACCACTCTTTCTGTAAAAAACCTCCTCCTAATATCTAATCTAACCCTTCCTTCCTTAGCTTTAATCCATCCCCCTTGTCCTGCCATTGTCTACCCTTTTAAAAAGTTGAATCCCCTCCTGTTTATACGCTCCCTTCAGGGACTGGAAGGGAAATGCAGCTCTAGTCCAAGGACAGGGACTTTGCATATGTTTTCAGTTGCTATCCCTCTGGGACTCCTAACTGTCGTTGCAGTTGTTTTGTGGTGGTAGAACTCCTGCACCACAGTGTAGCTGTGCTGAGTTAGTGTTGTGAGCTGTGGTCACTTAGAGGGGTAACTCATGCCGCTCACACCACGCTCCACACAGACCTGATCCTTCCGTCTGTGTGGCAGTGTTGGCAGATAACAGGATCCCATAGTGATGACAGATTATTTTACTACTTGATGCATGTTACCCAATAGAGAAATGAGAAGTCTTCTAGGATGGCAGTGTGAATTAATGATCTGCTGAAACCTCTCTGCCCTGTTCAGGACAGTGGTCATTAACAACGGCAAAGAGTAACTGAAATGCGTAGGGCTGACTGAGTGTGAAATGTAGTTGAAACATGTTTGTAATCTGGTTAGTTTCCAAGGAATGGAGTTAAGATGTCTCAACACAGGATGTTTTTTAATAGTTTAAAGAACATTAGCTCAGGCAACAAGGCACTGCTGCGTAGCCTTGGCTCTGTGTTGGCAGAGTTCTGAGCGTTCATGTGTATGCTATCACACAGATCAGGTCTGACAAGTTCTGGAGGTAATTCTTCTGGACAAAAGGGAACATGGTGTGCCTTTTTCTGTTGAAATTGCTCCTCTTCACTGCTAATTCAGTTTTGCTTTAGATTATTTACCAGTTTCTTCAGTAAGCTTCCTGGTGGCGATTAAGTGTGTGGGGCTTTGCTTCCTGCCTGGCCAGATCCTGGAGTGTTTGTGTTTAAAGAAACATGTTTGCTTGCTTTTGTCATTTAATCTTTTGCCACACCCATATGCATCATACCTGCCTCTGGGACACACTGGCTTGGAGGCAGACTGGTATTTGAAATATTGGCAGTGTTATTGTACTGTAAAATCTTCTCCACTCCCGGTACAAGCTGAATTACTGAATATTCAGGTACAAGCAGGTTTGAAGCAGTCTTGCAGTGGTGTTTTGAAAAACTTCTTTCAGAGATTGCATACAGTTCAGTAATGATTCACAGTCAGATTTGCTGGCTGGGAAGGGTGCCCCCGTCTAGCTTAGTGAGACAGAATTTCCCATGCAGGCTTTGTTGGCAAAGAAATGTCTCTTTTAAACTGAGTGTTTTGCATTGTGTTCTGTAATGTTCAAATTGTGTGCCACAAAATAAATAGGACTTTTTTACCAATGCTGTATTTTATGATAAAATTTCCCAAACACTTTAAATCATATGTCTTCTTACTTTTCAGAGCTGTTTGGGATATTCAAGTGCTCATTCTTCTCCATCCATTTGGAATGACATCCCGCTCCTGTGTTGTTACAGTGCATTTGTTTTCTTACAGCTCTGCTCCTTTCCTTGTGTCTCAGGTGTAAAGAGGACTTAAATTGCTGTGTGCAGAATCCCTCACTCTGTTAAATCCTCTGTCTTTTGTGCTTTTGCTGCTCTGTTTTGTACTGTTGTTGATGTCCAAACTCACCACAATCTCACACACAGTGATGTGGGAAACCTGCAGCCTTATGTTTCCTGGTTTCCTGTTGTCTTACCTCATGCAGATTTGTTGCCCACTGGAATATTGCAAAGTCAATGGCTGGATATTACCAAGAATCTGGCAGAGCTGGGAGAGATGGGAAGCCATCCTGCTGCCGCCTCTATTACTCAAGGAACGACCGGGATCAAGTCAGCTTTCTCATTAAGAAGGAGCTCTCTAAGATCCAAGTAAGAGCTGCAGAACAGTATCTCCCTGTCTTTGCACCAGTCTGGTTTGCATCTTGCCTGCAGTGACCTCTGAGTTTGCAGAGATGAAATGAGTTTTTCTGGCCCTGGAGCTGTCTGTAGCCCTGTTTCAAGGGACAGCAGAAGGGAAGGGGCTGCCAGGTCCAGCTTTATTAGAGAGGCATGGGTGAAGTGTGGAGCAGAGAGAGCATGGTGTCTGTATCTGTTTGCAATATTGATCAAATTTGGTCATTGATAGAGTTACTTTATCTGTTGATATTTTAATTGAAGACTATAGTTATTGTCTCTGTTTACTTTCAGGAAAAAAAAGGCACCTTAAAAGAATCTGACAAAGCTGTGATGACAGCTTTTGATGCCATTGTGAACTTCTGTGAGGAGCTGGGGTGAGTACATGTCTTTCAAACGCTGTTCAGTGTTCCTGTCCCGTGCCCTACCCCTTCTGAGGCACTGTTAGGGCTGAGATCTTGCATGTCCAGGAAAAAGAAAATACTGAATGAATCACATGATATTTTGCAGTCTGCATTGAGGAAGGTGTCCCTGAGATATCTCTCTCTCACTCCCTCAGAGTTAACTGAGATGTTGGTCTTGGAGCCTGACCAAGTGACATAGTGCTGTTACACTGCAAGCCCTCTATCTTCTATCTTGGATGATGGGTTGACTTAGTTACATTTGCTTTTATTTTGACTCTTTCCTCCTTCACCACATTGTCTCTCTTCTGAGGAGACAGACAGCCTAATCAGCATGGGATGGAAGCATTTAGATTTAATGCTTCTTTAAATCTCAGAGGCTCCACTCTGCAAAGTACTAGGTACCTGTGATCCTCGTTGACCTTAGGAGGACCTGATGGTGTTCAGAATGTTTCAGAAACAGGCTGAAATTATGGACATGCCCAATCTAAATAAACACAGACTAGCAACCACAATGTGTGTTGTTCAGGGTTAGTTCATGACTTGTAATTGTACTAATTGCTGTTCTATGCTGGATAAGACATCAAAGCTATAATTTTGTCAGTAAGAGAGCAGTATGTTTTTACTAACTGAAAATGGACAACATCTGTCTTGCTTTCAAGTCTGAATTCTGTTTCATTTTTCACACCTGTGTCTAGGGCAGCATTTTCAGTGTTGTGATTGCAGCACATACTTCTCTTGGTCGGCATGTTCTCTCCTTGTGATCATGTTTGGTAAACAAACCCTTTTTTTATAAGGATTTGCTCTGGGAAGATCTTGCTTGTACTGAAGTATGGCACATCATTGAGTCCTGGGGCACTTGAATGAACACTTCTTTGCCCAAAGTCAAGGTGTTTCTGGGAAGTAGCTACTTGGAGGCCTCTTGCTGTAAGAGTTTAATCCATGTACTTGGCCAAGCAGCTCTGCTCCTCCAGGTGTGTTTTACCAGCTCACAGCAGGAATGGCCAGATGGCTGTTTGTGTCTGGGTTTTGTATAATCTGAGAGGGAGCTGTGGATACCTGGTTAGGTGCTCACCTCAGGTATCTATTTATCCTTGGTTGCTAAGCTAGTTAACAGTAGAGTTAGTTGTGACTAACTCACTCCATTTCTTGGAATGGACACTAGTGCCCCAAAAACTGGACTGGGATCACTAAACTAACCTTGCTGAAGCCAGAACCAGTCACAGGACATTCCAGGGGTGTCCCAGTGAGGGTGTGAGTTAGGCTCCATGTAACCACCTTACAGTATCTCCCACATCATGCATGCTGTGAAGAGCCTGACCACTGTGTGGAGTGAGGCAGAGCAGAGCAGCAATGAGTGCTCTGCAGCACAGCTGGAGAAGTCAGTGCAAACTGTTGCCATTCACAATAGGTTTCCCTCCAACCCTGATGGAGTAGCAGCATTAAACACCAGCCAGCCAAGCTGGCAGCAAAGTCTTGTGGCTTTTTTATTTGTTTTGTTTTTAAATTGGCTGGAAGCAGCAGCACTGAGGTACTGACAGGCTGACTCCTGTTCTTCTCTCTGCCACCAGAGTGGCTCCAAAGAATGTTTATCAGTATGGTGATAGGTGCTTTATATATATATATATATATTTATAAAAACAGCTGAGCAAGGACAGAGAGAAAACATACTCCTTTCCTCACAAAAGTAGTAAGGACAATAGGATTTCACTGAGTACATGAGAGAGATTTATGCAGGGAAATATCACTGACCTAATTAGAAATTGCACATCTCTCATGCTTTCTCTTCCCTCCCTAAACTCAGTACATTCTTCCTACTGTATAACATGCCATCTGCACCCCAGAGTCACACACTGCAGCACCACTGACTGCCTTCCCTGCTCAGATAACAGTACAGGAGACTCAGATGCTATGTAAAGGGATGCTGTGTTGGATTTTGAATTAATGGGGGTTTATTCACTGTCCAAACAGTGAAAGCAAACCTGAAACACCAACCTGGCAAGGTTCTAAATATGAGCAAATGAAGACAGACTTGTGTACTGGCAAGCAAGATTTGCATAGTATATTTAGGCTGTTGTCTGAGCATGACAGAACAATGATGTAAACTCCTTTTAGAGAGTGGGCTTAGACAAAGCTTTTGCTGCTCAGAATTTCATGTTGCTCATTTGCAAGATGGAAAATCAGTGCAGCAGCAGAAGACATCTGTATCAGGGTTAGGTGGTGCCTGACCATTTGTCACCTCTAACTGGTGGTACTGCTTGAAAGATGCAAATCAGTCCAAGATGAGCTGACTTTGGTACCTGGCTAGGCATACAGTTCCTGAATGCAGAGTGCCTCATGTGCAGTTGCTGTGGGCTTGCAGAATAACTTTGCTGGCATTGGTGCATTGCTCTTGATGCAGGAAAGTGCATGGGGAGCAAAAACCACCCGAGGAGAGGAGAAAGCTTTCTATGAGCAGCACAGTGAGTTTGTGGCTGGGCTGGTTCTAGCTGAGCTGTAGGACTCAAAGTACTGCATCTCCCCTTCACTCGTTTATGCACCATTCCTTTTGTGCCTTGGAGATGAGCAGCACCCAAAGATGGCAGCAAATAAGAGGAGGGCCACAAAAACAAGACAGAAGATGCCAATCACCACTAGCCCTCCAAGATCCCAGTCACTTGTTACAACTGCTGCCTTTACATGTTCCATAACTGAGGTTGCCTCTTCTACTGGTGACATGCTGGCTTCCATCCTCCTGGAGGTAAACAAGAACAGGATCAGATGTTGGTGGATCCTCCCTATGCTGAGCCACAGTCCTGAAAACAGTATAAGCATGCATGCTGTCTGTGCCTGCAGGCATCCCTCTTTGAAAGGGAGAATCATCCTTCACAGAAGTGGGGGCATAAACCAAAAGAAAGACAGCTGAGGCTGGTTTCACAATCTACAGAGATGTAAAGGGGAAACCTTCTGGCTTTACAAGGTTTTAGCAATTGAGATTTATTTTAATCATAGTTTATCAATATTTTTTATGATACAGCATCTGTCCCAGAATGTTCAGTATGAACCCTCCACCTCTGCAAGTTTGCAGCCTGTACATGAAAGACAAGTGGGAGAACTTGCTTGATAACCATTGGAAAGATCTCCAAAAAGGAGTTGGGCACTTAAACTCCAGATCACACTGGAGATTAAATGAATACTTATTTAAAAACAAACAAAAAACACAACAAAAAGCCAATCACAGGATTTATAATAGTCTAGCTATGTTTAAAAAAAAAGCCTGTTACAGAGTTTGCTTTAGTAATGCTTTATCTTACTTTGCAATAGAGTTTTCCTCCCATCAAGTACTTGGGTTCAGCAATAATTTAAGCTAGGATCTCAGTGGGTTCTACACACTGGCTCTTGCACTGACACTTTGCATAATGACTTGGCTATCAGCTTTCTAAAGAACATCCAGCATTTCTTTGCAAGCATCTTGTGGTTTTACTAAAGCTTTTTGCTTCTCAAGGGAAAGGATGGATTCCTTCTCTCACTTTATCTCAAATATGACTGTGCAGACATAATACAGGAAGTGATCCTTGTTGGTTTTGAAAACTTGTGTATGTCTGTATCTTAATATTGTGAGGAAGAAGATAAGGCATTTAAAGTGTTTCATCCACAGCAAGTCACATTTGACTGGGAAGACAGGCTCACACTTCAGTTTGCAAAAGCTTTTGTTTCTTTTTCAGCAGCTAAATATATTCAGTTTGTGCTTTGTTTTCTGGAAGGATAGCAGATCACTGTGCCCCTTCTCTAACCAACAACACACGGGTTGCAAAAGCTGTTCTGGATAGCTTCCTTTGCCTTTAAAAAGGACTCAGCCTAGATACCAGTTCTGTAGACCCCAGGGCAGAAACCCCCTGTGACTGTACACCCTGGCAAGTTGCTGTCTTACTGCTACCAACAGTTTAATCTCTTGAAACAGGAGAGCTCTACGCGATTTTATAAATACCTGAAGCTGTTGTGTTTGTAGCAGGACTTTCTTCTAGTTCCTCCTCTGCACCAACTCCAAGAGATCTTAGCCAGTGGTGAGAGACCCCCTTGCTGCACCTGGAGACTGGTAGAGGTGGCATAGAAGTTGCTGGCACTGCAGTAAATGATTAACAGTTGATTTCCCCGCAAAGGTGTGGCTAATCTAATCAAAGGCCTTGAGCCTAGGTAAAAAGACCCAGTTCAGGCATTTCTTTGTCTCCATGGCTTTATCCACTCAAACACCTGTTCCAGTGTTTGTAAAGGCCCACTGTGTCCTCTACTGGGGAAGGCTGCAGGTTGTGGTGTGGAAGACTTTGTTTCCTGGCTCTGTATTGAAAGGCCTGTTAGAGCCTGCCCTGTCTAAAATGAGACTGTGAACAGGACTGCCCTCCTGTCCAAACTTCATGGTGACACTCTGGGTGGATAAACTCATTATGGAGCCTTGCACTGCTATTAGTGCAATATAACTGACTCCCTGTTGGTTTCCTAACTGAAGAAGAGCAGAGGGGTGGTGCTGGAGGGAGGTGGGAGGGGATGAGGAGGAGAGTGTGGTGTGTCAGGCTGTGTGTGTGCAAAAGGAAACTTGTTTTTCACGAGCCAAGCGAATCACTTTGCAGCCGGAGGGATGATGTTACAGAACAGAAGCTAGTCCATTAAGTCACCAGTAAAACTTCAGCTGCTTCTGCTGGAGAGGCTGGCCTCAGAGTCTCTTTTAGGTTCCTCAGGGGAAATAAACTATTTCAACACTTGTATCATCAGGACTGAAGTAACTGTGTTCCCTTGCGATTCCTTCTAGGCTCGCTTGGGCTTTCACAGCACGTGCAGAAGTCGCTGTGTTTGAAGCAGTTCTTGCCTTGGTCTGTGCTCTTTTGAGGCTCCCTCTGCTTTTTAAAACAGAGAGAATCCATCTTCACTAGTGCTCAGGGTGTTCCAGGTCCCTTTATGTGGGAAATGATTGAAGCCAAAACCACCAAAGTTTGTGTGTGTGGTGAGCAGGCACCCAGAGACTGGAGTGTTTCTAGTCAACAGAAGCTGAAGAGCTGCAGTAAGCTGGGGATGTTCTGGGCATCTTTCAGGACACCCTGATCTGTTGTGTGCAAGAAGGCAGCAGACCCCACTCAGCCCAGGCAAGCAACTGGCATATCTAAATGCCAAGTGTAGGAATAGTCCAGCTGAGTAAAATCGTACAGAGTATTAGGCCTTTGAAGTCCAGGCAACTATATAGAAATCAGTCCAAGACCCCTCCTCTCCTTCACTCCAAAAGCCACCTGAATTCTTAGAGAATCCCTTAATTTTCTCTCCTTTTTTTTTTCTTCATTTTATTATTTTTTCTTTAAACAGTGCTGTGTTTCTTCTCTGCTTTTAATTCAGCAACTTACAGTGGCAGAGATAAGACAGGAGCCATTTCTCTTGTCCCCCTGCCCAGTATCTGTCAGTGGTTTAACTTGTGACAACACTGGGAAACACATATTTGTAGCTTTTCCCGTTGAGATAAGGCCTGGCAGCTTGATCCCAGTGACAGCAATCTGTCAAGCACTGGTATGTTTCCAGCCCGCTGCGCTTCCTCCTGACTGTTAGCACAGAGTGGTTCCATGCTGCTGAAACACTTCTCAACAGGATTCTGCTCGTTCCTGTAGCTGGCACTGTCTAGCACAGGCTAGGAAAGAAAGTAAGCTCTGTTCTTTCACAGGTCTCGTGACTTAACTCTAGACAGAAACATCTGTTGAGTCTGTCCCCTGCAGAAGAGAGGTTTTGAGACTTCTTTTGTCACCTTGTTTGCCACTTGTTTCTAAGCAGAGACATATCCAACAGAGATGTTAGTGTGATGCATCTCTGAATATTGATGGGATAAGTTGATGCCATGCTTGAGCATATCCTACCCTGACATCCTGGTTGTGAGTGACAGCTTTGGGACAGCATAATAAAGGTCAGTGCTTTGTTAGTGTAACTGTACTTATTAATTTAAAAGAAACATTTGCAGTTAAAGGCTTTTTAAAGTATTAGACAACTTTCTGGTCACTGGCTGCAGATATCACAGTCATTATGTTGAAAAAGCCCTTTGAGATCATTGAGTCCAACTGTACCTGTCCTCTACTAAACCATATCCCTGAGCGCCTCATCTACCCATCATTTAAATACATCCAGGGTTGATGACTCAGCCCCCTCCCTGAGCAGCCTGTTCCATTGTCCCATAACCCTTTTGGTGACGAATTTTTTCCTAATGTCTGATCTGACCCTGCCCTGGTGCAGCTTGAGCCCATTCCCCCTTGTCCCATCACCAGTCACTTGGGATATGATTCCAATGTGCAGCAGTACAAAAATGCAAAATACCTGCATCGAGTTTCTTTGCAAAGATTAAAGTGCATTAAATACACAAGAAGCTGCTTATATAATGTGCTTTTCACTAATTTGGGTGAGGAAGCAGAGAACAGGGGTTTCTTTGAACTGTTTTCATTTTGTCCCTTCTGAAGAGTGGAGAAGGTGTAAAAGCCCACTGAAACTTGATTATTCTTTTCTTTCTAGCTAGATGTCGTCCCTGGCATATGTACATGTCATCCCTTTAACTCCTCTACATGTAGCAGTTGGAATACAGGGGTAGAAGATGCCTTATCTATACACATGTACCGTCTTATACACTCTCATAAAGGTGGTTGGTTTCACATGTGGGGCTGGAAGTCAGACAGACTTAAGAGTTAGGAGCAGTGTGATGGTCTTCCTTTGGCTGCCCGTTACGAAAGTCCTGGCCTGTGCCATAGCCTTGTACTTACATAAATCCCTTTTTGAAGTCCCCTGAAATGTAAACCAAACATACACTGTAGCTGAAGCATGGAAAAGGGATTTATTTGCACTTGTTAACTTCAGCTGTACAGCGCGTTCTTGGCTCTGCTTTGTCACAACGCCTGCTGTCACCTGCTCTGCGCGTACCCTGAAGTGACAGTTACCATACTGTATGTCAGTCCTCTGAAATGCCTTTGTGCATGCTGATAATCATACCTTAGGCACTAAAATAAACTGCACACAGTGCAGGGAGTCAGACACACGGATCCCTCAAGGAAGGGCAGGGATTGTTCATCTCCTGCGACTCCCATGCTCTGTAGGAACCATTCGCCTGCGATAGGCAGACGTGCAGAACTGCACCAGGGGTGGGGAGGGAGAACGTTTAGCAGCAGAATGTTCCAATTAACTTGTTGTATTGGTGAGTTTTTTCCTCTTGCCTTCATCTTTTTGTTTACAAAGTATATTGCACATGATTTGATTTTTCTCTTTGGCAATTTCCCATCATTGTAACGCTGATGAAATAAAGTAGGGAGCATTTGTTACCAGCTGTCCTCAGCCTCAGCTGGCACGTGGGGATCAGAAGGTCCACAATTTGTTGTTTTCAGCAGACATCTCAGCTAAGTGTGCATGTTGCAGGTGGCTTTAAGGCAGCAGGCTTGGACTTGATCCAAGAAGTACTGAGCATGTGGAGCTCCCAGTGATGTCAGTGGGTTTTGCTAGCGGGCAGCACCGTCCTTGTGGCTTAGCTACTGTGAAGAGAGTAGGCACTGCCGAGCGTGTGGCCACGTAGATGTGCTCTGCTGGGATCTGTGGCTCCATGCTCACTAAGGGAATCCTCGGTTGGCCCAGCTGCAAGGCTGCTGTTGGGAAAGTCTGTCTGTTCTCTCAGCAGCATGTATCCATGCACCCCACTCCAGAAGAGGGAGCCAGTGATGGTAAAGTAGCATTACCTATCTGGTCACACCACAGAGCCCAGTAGTGTCTGTCACAGGAAGAAGGAATTCCATGCTGTGCTTTCTGGTCCTCTGAGTCATTAATATTGTTATTGCCATTTTCAGTGAGCTAGTGCAGAAAGTCATTCCCATAGGACTGAATCATAATGTCTGTGTGTGTCCTTGATGGTAGGTTGTGTCACCACTTGTGGCACTTCATGAATGGGCAATCGGGCGGACTTGGATCTTCCTACGTCTGTGGTCAGGACGTCCGTCACAGCTACAGCAGCTATAGCAGCAGCAGCTGCAGGCAATGATCATGAGAACCAGAACTGTAACTGGAAAGAGAAGCAAAGGATATTGTTTCATAGTGTAGGAGCAATCACTGGAGGGTAACCCTATGTCTCCTCCGCGTTGTTTGGTGAATAGCAGAATGATCAAAGTCTGGTTTCTTGCAGTTTTTTTTCCCCTATATCCCCACCTCCCTCCTTCTAAGTTTAAGCTAGACAATCATCACCAGGTATTTCATGTACTAAACCATGTGGGGGTTGACCAGCCTCATTTATTGTTGTTTCACTGGTAACATGCAGTAACTCAGTAGAGCTGTGTGCCTGCAACAGATGGAGATTGAGCCCTCCCAACTTGATAGGACTTGGTTAGTCAAGCTAGCATTCACATTTCTGAAGCCTGCATCCAGTGCACCCTTTAGTGAGGATAGATATTCATGACTTCATTCTGTACTTAGCTTGAGAAAATTTGTACTTCAAACACAGGGTTTTGTTTTGCAAAGTACCAGGCTAACATCTACTGTTACTCTACACTAGGCATTGTGGTTGGGAGTTTATCTGAAATAGAACGGGATGACATGTTTAATCCTGCAAGATACGTAACAGTGTATGAACGTGCACGTGTTCATTTTAAGTCTGGAACTGGGCTGTCAGGTTACTGGACCTGTGGGGAACCAGCTGTAGGTAGGAGTAAAATACAGCAGCAGGTGTGTCTTTCCGAATTCCAGCCCAGGGAGGAGTGTCCAGGCTGGTTACACACCCTTCCCTTTGGCTGGGAGCAAAGCGTGCCTCTCTGAGGGGGAGGGCCTGCCTCCCTTCCTGCTTGTTTTCCTATTCTCTAAACAAACCTCATCCCCCTTGAACAAGCAGCTCTTTGCTGTTCCTTCCATGCCATCCCCACACAGAGTAGCAGGAGGGATCTTTCCATTACCAGAGGCAAATAAATAGGTTCACCTGAAGCATACTGGCCTCCACGAGCTAAGCACAGGAATGGGACTCAGAGTTCTCGGACTTTAGGTGTCTCCCGTGGCATTAGATGTGAGGTGCCCTAATACCATTTCCCATAGAGCACCTCCTGTGCATCAGAACTTTGCAGCAGCTCTGGGTTAGTTAAAATACTGCCATTTAATGCTTAAATATGAGAGCTTTGGGGAAAGCTATACCGTTGCCTATCGTGCTCTGCATGCTATTAAAATCTGGACCTCAGACCACAACCTGGAATATGGCCAACACCACCAACCCACCAACAAAGATAACAGAGCAAGCTGCCCCCACAAAGAGATAAGACATTCTGACACCCCTTTACCTCCACCAGTAAACTCACCAATAAACAGAAGAACCACACAAAAGGACACAATCTCCACTGGGTCAGCCTTGGGCAGTTTCTGGAGCTTAAGGAGAAACTTCTCACCAATGGTTTGCATTTCCTTCAGAAAGCCTTCAGAAGACATTCTAGCTCAACCTCTCCGGGCTTTATGCTGTGGAAGAACCAAATAGAGAATAAATGTTTTCACTGACTAATGCTAGGAAGCTGCCAGCCTTCTTATAGAGCTGGTGATCACAAGGAAAACAAGTTTGTCTGGTCTCAGTCCTTGTTCCCAGTAGCTAAGGTGGAGGACTATTAATTGTCTATGTGTTCTGGCACTGTTTTAATTTCAGAATCTGGCTTTGAGGTGCTTTTGTCAGCTGCACTGTTGAGCGAAGGAGAAACAAACAGTGTTTCTGTGCCTGCCCTTGGCTTTCACCCAATGCAAGTAATTATTTTTTTTTCCCAATTGTGCTAACTTGTCCTCCTAGAAAAAATGCTATTCTAACTCCACTTTGAAATGCTGATCTCCAGAGGTACATTGTTTTCAGATGTTTTTACTGAGTACCACAAAGTAGAGTGCTTTTAAGCCTTCTTATGCTTTAAGCTACAGAAAGCTTCTTCAAAAGCTAAGGCACTTAGTTCAGCACCTCACTGCAGTACTGTTAATGTGTTATCCACCAGTTTGACTGAATGGTGATATTAAGAGCTAAAGCCTGTGTTCAGTGGAGACAGCTGGATGCATTTCAAGTTTTATATGGTAACTAAATGTAGCTTGCTTTCTTCTAAGCCACAGGCTGTTACAATTGAGCAATATATGAATCAAACAGTGGATGTCCACCCATCCCTGCTAGTGGTGAGCAAAGCAAATGCCCCTGGATCTGTCGGAGAGAGACATCCTTTATGGAGGTCCTGCTCTGCTCAGTAATCTTACTCTTTTCTGTTCTCAGAAAGAATGATCACCAGGAACTACTGGTACTGCAAATAAATATTGTTAGTCTAGTCAAAGTTAAGTGCCTCAGTTTTGCCACTGATACATGCTGTTCACTTCCCCCCATGAGCAAAGCTCTGGAAGGCATTGCAACAAACAAGCTTGCATGAGAGCTATGGAAGTTCAAATTTTGCTTCTGTCAGTAACTGGAATGGGATATCATTGAGAAGTTTTGCCTAAAACAAGTGTTTGGATAGGTCAACACTGGGATGGATTATAACTCTTTACGTCATTATTATATCAGAACTTACTAGCTTGTGTGTTGCTATAGTCAACACTGCTTTATGGGACTTGAACGTTGCAATTTAATATCCTAGTCTTGGTGATAACGCAAAGCCAAGTGACCAAGTACTTCCAGAACAAGCCAGCTAGTTCATTACTGCACATCTGGTTTGGTTACACAAACAAATGGATGCTTGGAGTTCAGTTTTTCCAAAACGCACTGAGGACAGAGAGACCTTGGCTGTTTCTCTGCATGCTGGGCTTAAATACTGCAGTGCCAAGTTAAATTACATTTTGTATGTTTATGCAATTCAAAAAGGGTTTTCTTTGTCCTTTTAAATCCATTATAAGGAATAAAAATCAGAACTAGCTGGTTTCCTAGGGGTGGGTGTGGAGGAAAAATCTATAGCTACAGCAAGATCTTTGTGCAACCTAGCAGGGAGGCATAGCTGTGGCCTTTTGACCTGAAAAGCTTTCTTCAGAGGCTAGGGTTAAATAGTTCTTTCCGGATGACTGCCGTACCCTGAGTGAGCTGCTCCAGAAAGGGCTGCTTTATCCTCCTCCCAGTGCTGCAGGATTCTGTGTCAGCAGGTTTCCAGTTTTGTTTCCATTCCAAGAGATGGCGGTGCAGGCAGAGGTGAAGCGATTTGTGTTTCCGCTCTTGGCTCTGGAAGAAAAACTTATTGTAAAAAAAAAAAAGAAGAAAAAAAGTATTTCTGGCCTTAAGACTCTGAAAATGTTTGTTCCTTTTGGGGGTGTTTCTGCCTGCCCAGAGACTCTCCCAGCAAGGAATCTGCTGTAACCTTTCATACCAGAAGCAGCAAGTATAAAAGCAAGGCTTCTAAGTTGGGATATATGGTGTGAAATTATTGATTAGGATGGTAGAGCTCCACGTGGATTAGCAAAGTGCCTAGCCTAAAATGAGCTTGTCATCTCAGTAATGGGCATTCTGCTGCCCCTGGTATCTGATCTGGAGCTAAGGTTTTATTCTAAAACTTGTGAGGAATGTTGCTTGTTTACTTTGGTTTGAATTTCTTCACGGGCAAAGTTTGGTGTCAGTAGTGCAGACTCCAACCTCCCTGTGAGGAAGCAAATGTTTTTCTGCTCAGCTGCACTTGTGACTGCACGCTGGTTCCAGGCCTCTCCCTGCCTTGGGATTTCTGCTCATGGAGCGTAGCAAAAGGGTGAAGAATAAATCTCTCTCTCTTTTTTTTTCTTTAAAGGGACCATGCCCCATGAAAGCTGGTTCTACTCATGTGCTTCTGTACCTTCCATTCTACTTGCAGTGTCAAGTCTTTGGTCAGGAGTAGCTTTGATTGGGATCGTTTTCCAATTCATTTCAGCACAACCAAGGTCTTGCCCCAGAGGTTGGCATAACGGGGTGCTGTGTGACTTAAACAAGTTGTCTTATGCATCTACATTACCAGCCTTATGTACAACACAGCAGTGATGACATTACTGACAAATTTCAGAGTGGAGCTGTAAGGTTTTCTGGGTTTTTTCATTATGTCCAAGTAAGCTCCCAGTTACAAGCAGTAGTAGAGGCCAGATGGTGCAGGATATTTGGTTAAAGCAGTAGCTGTAATGATTGTTATTAAACTGGGCAGGTCTTGGGAGGTTTGAAACTTCAGGTTGTAGGTGTTAACTGAAGATTTACTTTCTAAGACCAGAGCCTAGAACAGTCACTCAAGTGGCACCTCACAGATTCTGTGGGGTTTGGAACAAATGTAATTGTCTGCTGGTGTTTTTCTCAACAGGGAATCCTTGCTTCATTGTCCTTTCTCAAAACCACATCCTCTGTGGATGGGAACCCTCCAGAGCAGAGGAGATGTGGCTGTTGGGATAGCAAAGCTGATGGAAGTTGGCATGAAAGAAATGCTGAATGACTGTAGTGCAGCATAGTTTATAATGAACTGTCAGACTAATGTCATGAACTTTTGCTCTGTAGCCAGAGATCATATGAAGGGTGCCACAGAACAAGAGGGACACAAAAATATTGGAGAGTGTCCAGAGGAGGGTAACAAGGATGGGGAAGGGTCTGAAGGGGAAGTCATATAAGGAGAAGCTGAAGTCACTCGGTTTGTTCAGCCTGGAGAAGAGGAGGCTGAGGGGAGACCTCATGGCAGTCTGTGGCTTCCTGATGAGGGGGAGTGAAGGGGCAGGTGCCAATTTCTCTTTGGTGACCAGTGATAGAACCTGAGGGAATGGCTTGAAGTTGAGACAGGGGAGGTTTTGGTTGGATATAAGGAAGGGGTTCTGTACTGAGAGGGTAGTCAGGCAGTGTTGCCAATGGCACCAGATCATCAAATCCTCCTGCTTTCCTCTATGTTACAAGGCCTGGCAGGGCCTTGGGTTTATTTGTTTTTGAGGAAAAAAAGTCTGATTCTGCCATGTGCTGTGAGCTGTGGGTCTTGGCTGAAGAGAGAGCACAGTAGTAATGCAGGGGGATGCCTGGCATCTCTGTGTGTGCTGCTCAGCTGCAAGGAGGAAATGACCCTTTAAAACCAAAGCAGCATGTCCTACATTTAGGCCTTTTGTAGATTTAGATTCCCAGAAAGTGCTAATACTCACTTTAATGCAGATTCATCTTGCTGTGCCCACTGAATAAGCTGTGAAAATTGCCATAATAGCACTGAAAGTATCTTTCTGAACTGTTTTAATGGACTTACGCCTTACTGAAGCACTCAAGTTGGCTGCTCAGCCCTTTGGAGAATAAAGCCATTAGAAGGCCTCATTCTAGACTTTCAAGAGAAAAGCCTCGGTCAGGGTTTCTTTATGCTGTGATCTGGGCTGCATGTGGTAGTTTCCAGGCTTCAGGCAGGAAAAAGAGCTTTGGGGTGATCGTGTAATGGGGTCCCACATCCCTCTGTTTGCCTTAAGCTAGTCAAGTTGCTGCAAGTATTTTGTAATTGACATAAATTGATCAGGGTGTTTTGGTCTGTCTTTGGCTTGGAAAGGTGTATCCTGTCGATGTGTCTACACAGGTGCATCAGACATTGAGCTGTAGGGAGTGGGTGAGCTTCAATTTACTGTTGAGGAATGAGGCACTTGTTTAGTCATCACTCCAGTGGTGTTTGAGCAGCCTATTTTAGTGCAAAGAACATGAATTTGAGTTTGTGGTTTAGCCCCAGGACTGGAAGTTGGTAAATGCAGGCAATCTTCCTGGCGTGCCGCTGATGGCTTACTGCTTGTGTGACTCTGTCATCCCATCCCTCTCTCAGGTGACTTCATCTCTGTGAGGCAGCAGGACATGTAAGCACCCTCAGAGGTTTGGTTGCTAGTTGCTGTGTGCCTAATGTGCTGGGAAATCTTTACATAGAAAGATGATACCTTTTGTTGCAGTTACAAAGTGAAATGACCTTTGCTTGCTAACTGCTTGCTACACTTCAGTCACTGAACCCTGTTAGGATGCAAGTACTGAAAGCAGGGCTTCCACTCTTGCTTGCTCCTTACCCAGCCATGCTCCACAGGGTTGGTGTTTCTTTTTTGACGTGCCCCCAATCCACTGGTTTTACTGTAGTCCCTCTGAGAATCTTTGCTTGCATGGGTTTGCTCCTATAGTAATTTAAAAATGGAGACAAAGCTCTGGAGGGGTGAATCTGTTGATGGTGTCCTGAAGCTGCCAATGCCTCTAAGTTTTAACACTGCGAGTCCCAGTGCAGGAGAGCTTGATATCCTCCACTGTATCCACCACCTGCAGCAGCAGCGCTCCCGAGACCTTACAAAGCAGGACCTCCCTGATGTGCCCAAGCCAGTGGAATGTCAGGCAACATTCTCATTGCAATGTTGTCTTTTTCCCAAGACTGTGTCTGTGGGAGAAGCAAATGCTGAGTGTTGTTCTTACTCAGGCAAGTCAAACGAGTCAGTTGAAATTGGGCTGATACAGGGATGGGAAACTTGTATGGATTGTGGTAGTTTATTTGGTAAGAAATCTTAGAAGACAATCCCAGCCTGATGGAAGGAGAGTGCTGAGCAGCTGAAGGGGAGGGGATGCTTTTTATTCTGGTCTGAAACCTTAAACTGACTGTATTTGGCCAGTCCCTAAGCCTACTAGCTTTGTTCTTGGTTCCTGAAACGGGCTTCTGGTTTCATAGGGATAAGGTCTGCAGTGCTTCCTGCCCTAAACCAGTGTGTGGCTGCTAGGTGTTGTTACAGTGTAGATGCATTTTGGCAGAACATGTAATAATTCCTGTACAATTGTTTATTGTTCTAAATTTGCAATGTACTTTTGAGATGAAAAGGGCTATAGAAATATTATCAGTGGATGGTTTTCCCTCATCATTGTTAATGCAATGTTTGCTGCCATGGCTGTAGCTGACCAGCAGTGTGACTCTATAGTTCATGGACAAGCCCTTTTTTTCTAAAACAGGAGTGAATGGAGCCAGACAGACCTATAATTCTTTCCCAAACGGATGAAAATAGTTTCCAGTATCAAGAGAATTCAGCTTTTTAACAGCACACACCCAAACTGGTAAATTGCAGCTCAGTGTCATGGGAGAAAAGCTTTGACGCTGTCAGCTGGTCTGGAAAAGAAGGCCACACATTCTTTCAGATTATAAAGCTGCCCTGACTGGGTAGCCATTTGGCTGGACTACCCTGTCATCTCCACCAGCCACTATTTGGAGATTGGTTTTGAGGCAGCACTGTAAATATTCCTTCCCTCCCCTACAACCTAATATTAGATTAATATAGAAAGGCACTGAATTCCCTGCAATAGCAGTTTGAGAAGCTGAGGAACCCACTGGGGCTCTGAGATGAGACTTTCTACACCTCTACAGAACATGCTGGCTTTCTCCAGTCCATCCCACAAACAAGTCCACAAAACCCCATGAGATAATTCCTCACTACTGGTCCCATTTTTAAGAACAGGGGAAACCGAAGCACAGAGCCATCCCGTGAAAGGAAAAGGTCAATTTTAAAAATAAACCTGTAGCTTGTCTACAAGAGAACTTTTTTTAGGGTTGCTGATGCTTGAATCTAGCCTGAAAGTCTATTCTAATATTAGCAAAATAACCAATTCCCAGCGAGGTAGCTGTGTGCCTGTGAAAGCCTTGTGAACAGTTGCTTCACAAATGTACTGGTATCTGTCAGTAGTTTGGTGTTTGAGGTAAGGCAGCCAGAGCCCCCTGAGAGTGCTGGTAACACCTTCTCCAGCATCTTTCAGCCACCTCTGTGTCCTGTCCTTGGCTGATCTCAGACCTACAGGTCTCAGGAATGACATGCATTTTTGAGGTTCTTGAAATATGCTGGTCTAATCCTGGTAAAGACGCCACTTGGGTGTAGGAACTCAAAACTGAAGGCTACAACAGCTGCTTCTTCAGAAGCCATTTGAACTGTATCAGCAGTGGTTGCATAGGGTAGTGGTGGTGAGGGGTGGGTGCTGCTCTTCTTGCCCCACTCTCCTCCAGCCCCATGTGCAGCTCTGCTCTCACCCCACTGGTTTGGGTGGGGGCTTGTGTTACGGACGGGTTCTGCTCTATCAGACTGTGGGTGCATTTCGTACCTCCACTCCCATAACTGATTTTGCACTGCAGTCAGGCTAAGAGGCCCATGCTCTGTGACAGCTGTAACACAAGCCATGCCCTGTTCCTTTTATCCAGACATGTGTTTCATATTCCTTATTCCCCCCTCCCACCCCCGGCATATGCACAACACGGCTGCGGCTGGACAAGCCCCCAGCCAGAGCCCTTAAAGATTTTCTTTCTGCAAGGCAAAACTTGGCCTGTTTCCCTCCCCCCCAACTCCTCCCTCCTTCCTTTTTTTTTTTTTTCCATAAACTTTGTTTTTCCTGTGCTTTGAGAAAACATTTTAACTGCAACAAACAACTTAGAGACCCTTCATTAGCAGGGTGGAAACCTCCCTCCATCCCCCTTGGACCTAGGGCTAGACCGGAGGCGTGTAGGTCTTAACTGCTCGATCTCACACAGGCAGCTCCAGCTTGGTGTTTGTACAACACGTAGGTCAAAGACATGCCCTTCCTTCCACATATATGGAATTGAGAGAAGTGGAAATACCTGATCCTTAACATTCCTCCCTACAGGCATATGTAGGATTGGGAAGACATCTTTCTGTGAGAACTGGCTTTCTGCCTCTCTCCCTACCTGTTTGCAAACACCTGCCAGCCCACGTGGCTCCTGGAAGAGACAAGAGTCTCAGCTCTGTGCTTCCACACAGAGTAATTGGCTTCAGAGGGCAGAAAACGAGGGCTTATCTGGCCAGTCTCCTTGCCTGCCCCCCTTCCTGTACCCAGCAGCAAAGTGGAGGTGGGAGCACAGGCTGTGGGACACTGCTCTGTAAAACCAAGGCCTGGACTCTGTGATCATAAAAGTCTTTTGCAACCTAAACCGTTCCATCGTTATATCATTTCGTGTATTTGGAGAAACACATCTCTTCCTCCCCTTCTTTCTGCATTCAGTCTTGTTACAGTAAACCACAGACCGTGTCTGTGTCTGTGTGTTCTCGCTCTCCCAGAGCAGCGGTTTTCCGTGCTCTTTCAATAGTAAACCAGATACACTGGCTGTTTGGGTTTTTTTTTTAATGCTCTTGTTACAAGCTGTGTAAAAATTTTCCGTTTCTTTCTATTGGACACAGATGCTTAACTTGCACAGTATGCTGTTTCCCTGACCAGGGTTTGTTTTCTAAGCTCTCTGCTTCAGGCTTTGGGAGATAAAACCTAGCTCCATCTGGGAGGAGCTCTGGAGAAATGCCGTGGCTGGCACCCACTTGGTTTCACGTGTGCTCACCCGCTAATGGCACATACACTACTCGTAACAGAGCAGCAAACCAGCTCTCTGGCCCGTATTATGTTAGTGTATCACACTGTGTTATTACATCGGGTCATTGCTGTGGAGAATGCCCTGTGCTGGACGTGCTTAGCAGCTAAGGTCACATTGTGTCACAGCAACAGAAAAAGTGAGCAGCCAGCCTTTCTAATCAGCAGAGAAGTTGCTTACTCCTGCTCGTTGGAAGCAATGCAAGACTGCAGGCTGGATCCTTTTGTTAGCAGCACTGATGCAGCACAGCTTGCTGCAATCCTATTAAAAGCTTTCCTCTCCCCACCTTTGCTCCCGAGTGTCCCTTGCAAATAAACTCAGCCTAAGCAAGCTCTGCTCAGCGGCTGATTCTGCAGCCCACCGTAGGGAGAGCTGCAAAAGCTCCAGCTCCCTGCTAACCAGCCGAACATTAAGGTGCTACGGCTGCCCAAGACCAGCAACAGCTCAGCCTTACCCCAGCACCGCCGCGAACTCTCCTGCTCCGCTTGTTTCCTCTCGGGCTTCTTCAACTTTCACACCAGCTCTCCCCTTATCCTGGCTTGTGTCTGCTCCTCGCTCGGCTCCTCAGCCCTGCCGCTGACAGCCAGCTGTTGTCTCTGCCTTTCCCTGTGTGTGTTAGTGGTTGTCCCGGCGATACGAAGTTTCGTGTTACACGTGTGCCCGGGCGGGGGGCGGGCGGGAGGAGCCGCAAGCGGAGCCAGCGCTGGGCGAGCTCCCGGAGCGCCCGGCCACCCGCACTTGTTGCTCGCTTCCTCCCTGCATCTCCTCCTAGCAAGATCGTGCCTTTTTTCCCCTGTAATTACGGCTTTTCCTAGAGCCAGCCTTGACCTGATTCTCTCTTTGCGATAGCGTGTGTGTGAGAAAGCGATCGATTTGTGCTGCCCGGTTTCCTCCCAGCCCCGGGGGAAGGAGCTTTTCCCTGCTCTTCTGTAAAGGGGCAGGGAGAGAGATTGCACAGCCCGGTGTACCAGGGAGCAGGGGTGATGCTGGGCTGGGGAGTTTGCTCCCTGCCCTTGGCCAAGTCATTTACTTTAGTGATGCCGTGAGTTTTGTGGCTTGTATTCTGGGGACATCTGACACCCACTGGCTTGTCTCAGGGCTGGTGAGGTTCAGGTGATGCTATTGCAAAGGGCACGGTCCTTCAGACAGGTGCAAAATGGTAATTTCTCATCAACCTTGTAATTGCTCTTCTATTTGATAAAGCTTGTTAAATAGCTTTTATTCAGCAGCTGATTTGATTCAGTAACAGATTTGTCCTCATAGGATTTTGGGGTTTTTTTTAACACTTTAATTTCTTGGCTTTATTCCAGGACTTGCTGGGGTGTTGGGTTTTTTTCAGGGGGAATGGTTCCCTTCTGGTATATTTTGGGAGAGGCAAAGCTTCTTCAGTAGTATGTAACTTTGCTTCTTCTCTGACTGTCCACCTGCTTCTACCAATTGAAGGAAGAGGTGTCCTGTTTTACATGGTGTTCATAAGGAGGAGTACCAAAAGGAGACATGGTGCAGGCAGCTGTGTAGTCAGTTTAGTACTTTTCTGAAATGTACTGCCACAGACAAACCATGTTAATAAACTTGATTGCTATTTGCTCTTCATCCTATCCCATGATGTCAAATTGGGGTAGGATGTCTCAGATGGATGGTTTTGTTTAGATATTTTAAAGGCCAATGGTCAGCTCATACATACTCCTGAGGAAGGGTGGGGGAGGCAAATTATACAGTTGCATATTTAAAAGATGAAATAATTTTAGGACAGGTGTAATAATGCAAACTGCCATTAATTTATGTAAATCAGCTCTCTATTCTGAGCCTCAATCGGGGTCTTATGTGACTCGGGAAGTTTTCCCACCACATCTTTATGCATAACCAACTCAGTTTCAGGATCTCATGTTAAGCATTAATCCAGTGGCTCTCTCCAGCATCCCTATTGGTAACTCTGGTTTTGGATTTTTGACCTTAGTTATAAGACTGCAATCTCAGTTCTGCAGCTGAATTTCTGTTATGACCCAATTTATGAGCACCACAGGCCAAAGTGGGGCTGTGGCCCTGGTTTGGTTAATTTGGCAGATGCAGGTACTTAACATGAGGCTGGACAGAAAGGGCTTGGCTTTAGGAGCCCGACGGGCTAGAAACCAGAGCTTGACATTCCAGTGACTTTAGTCTCTGCTTCCACCAAAGCTTTCCCTCAGGCACGTTTGCGTTAAGGGACAGAGTGGTGTGTGGATGTCCCTCCCCAGCACGAGCCTGGTGAGTAGGCTGTAGGAGTGAGGAGAGGGCTTGACCATTACTGCATGCCTCGGTTAACTCTAATACAGATCAGCGCGTGTGAGAAAGAGACATGGACTAATGAGAATGTCTGCCTGTTTTCTTTTGGGGAAACAAAAAGCTGACTTGCAGCTCGCTGACATTTCTATAGTCACGTTGCATTGGCAGGCCAGGCAGCACCAGTAGCTCTTTTGGAAAGGCAGGACAAGGGGATCGAATGTGTTGTCCCCATCACGGTCCCCCCACCCTTCCCCACCATGTGAAAGGAGCTCATTGAGTGGAAGAGGAGAGTGAGTCAGTGTGGCTCTGCAGGGGGATATAAAGGCAGCTTTGTAGTAGCCCTCTCTAAGCTTTCAGTGCCCTGGCCCGTGCGGTGCGACGTCACGCCATTGCAGCCCTCCTTACCTGAGCAGCACCAGCCCCTTCACGCTTCAGCACACACGTGTCATTGCTGTGGCGACAGAAGTCTGTAACCTGCTGCTTTGCTGCCACACTCACTCCTCTGCTTGGTAAATTAACCTCCCAGGCCGTGGGAATGAGGGAGCCAGCTGCCGCTGCAGACCCGTGCAGGGTTTGTTTGTGATGCTCTGGTAGGAACACAGCTCTGTTCCCCAAAACATGCACACAAGTTAAGAAGATTTGTTAAATCACTGACAAGTTCACACATGCTTTAAAGGGTTTGTAATGAGAATAAATGAAGTGCTTGCTCTCTTACTTCTCCCCTTTGTGGCCCACTTTTTCCAGATAAGTTAGTAAGCCAACTAGGGCACTCCTTGGTAGAAAAGAAAAATCTCTTTGTTCTTCTTTGCAGTAAAATAATCCTCTTCTAAAATAACCCTTGTTGCTGCTGGGCTGCAGGATTTGATCTCTTAATGCCCGATGAACCAAGTGTTTCTATGTATCTGGTATTAGTGTTTTGATTAAAAGACAACTGGCCACCTCTCCTGTGAAACCTGTTTTAAAAAGCTTTAAAAAGTTTTAAAAAGCTACATTCTGTCTGCTTTCTTTTAAAAAAAGAAAAGAAATAAAATAACTTCCTGGTTTCTGCTTTCTCTAGCAAAACGGTGTCTTTACTGTTTAAAGTCAGGGATTGTTCTAGAAATTACTTCCTGTCAGCATTGCTAATGAGCATATCTCTTGTCACCAAACTTTTTTCACATACTCGAACACACTGATGTCTGCCAGAAATGTTTTGGAGATTCTTGGAAGAATCTAATCATCTTCACATGGCTTGTTTGCTAAGGCTGGTATCCTGGTTGTGCAATACTGCATGAGTAAATGGAATGGTTTTCAGAGATGTAGGACCCTACTAGAAGTTTGGCTGCTGATTGAGTCCCAGGCTGTATTATCCAAATAGCGCTCCCTTGTGACCTCAGTCTGGACTCTAGTTCTGTGAAAATATGTCCCTGTTTCTTCAAATGTGGATTTGTTCACCTTCAAACCACAGACAATGAAATTAGAAGCTCTCCAGTGTGAAATAACCCTGAGGGGCAGGGAGCAACAGGATGCCTTCACCTATTTACCCTGGTGCCATTCTGGTTTAGCATGGAAGGCCAACGATGCAGAATTAAGAGCTGTGTATTTCATCCATTGTGCCTTTTGCAGATATCAAAGATCCAAAAGCATTTAGCAGGAGAGAGTGACACCATGCTTTGTTTTACATGTGGGGAGGTAGAGGCAAAGACACCTTAAACAGGGTGCTAGAAACAGAAACCCAGTTTTGTGCCAGAGCTTAATCCCTGTGATTCCTGCTGGAATAGGCATTTGCTGCAAAAAAAGACTCAAGTTTTTATCAAAAGACACATTGCATTTGGAGGGTGGAGTTCTTGTCACTAAAAATAACCAGATCCTTTTCCCTTTTGTTTCCTAGCTGTCGCCATGCTGCCATAGCCAAGTACTTTGGGGATGTCACCCCAGTGTGTAACAAGTGCTGCGATTACTGCAAGAACCCAGGGGCAGTGAAAAGGCAACTGGAGTCACTGGAGCGCTGCACCAGCAGCCGGAGCAAAACCTGCATTGGGCCCACAAGCTCCTCCTGGGACAGCTACGACCCAGAGCTGTATGAAGGGGGGAGGAGAGGTTGCAGAGGCTTTAGCAGGTTTGTACTTGGTAGCTCAAACTCAATGTATAGAAGCTATGAGAGACAGGAGAGCATCTCCCAGCTGCTGGCCCAGCCACTCCTATTTTCAGCACTTTTTCCTGTGTGGTGGTATTTTCCTGTAACTTCCTGGCAGCAGGAGCTGGAATTTCATTTTCCACACACTTTGGCAGCCTTGATCATATTCATGTCCCAGAAGAGCCAAAAGCTGTTTTGCCTGACCTAAGAATTGCCCTGCAGAATGTCAGTGGTTCAAGAAGCTTGCCTGAAATTTTTTGAAAGCTGTAAGTGGGCTCAGCACATTCACAGTCACAAGGAGCAAAAATGTTTAAATTGAAACCAACATGACAGCAAAGTATGACAGGATCCAGAGTTCATTCCTGACTTGGTATGGCTGTCTGTGGGCCAGCAGGCTGGGAGGCCACTGTCAGGATGTAGTCATCACAGAGGATGTAATTGGGGTGCCAGTGTCAGCTGCTGCTGCAGATTGCCACATTTTAGTGTTTCCCTATCAGGCTGACAGCAAAAGGAAGATGTACAGTGGGAAACACAGTTAGTTCTGTAAAATGCTTGGCAGCATGGAGATGACAACTCCTCCTCCTCCTTGTTCTCTGGCTGAGATGCAGCGATTTCACAGCTCTACCAGGAGATGCGAAGTGCTATTGGCTGGCTCAGTGTCTGCTTTCCCTTAAACAGTATGAGACTGGTAGCATTGTTCTCCAGGCAAATCCAGCTGAGTCGCAGGAAACTGGTGTACGTGTGACCTAAGCCCATGTTTGATCTCAGGACCTGAAAAGACACAGCCAGTGCTGTGGCACAACCCTCTGTTTGCAGCTTGATTTATTGAGCCTCTCCATGACTTTGTTGTAGCTTTGCCTTGGAAGTTGTAACAGTCAACAGCCTTAAAGCTCTGATTTGTGATGCCTGTAAGTTCTGGCTGTGACAGCTGTGGAAGGCAGGGAACTCTTGGGCTACAACTGGCAAGAATTAGCTGTTGTATTTCAGTGTATTAGAGATGGGGATTTCATTTAATGTCTATGAACAACTGAGGCTGAGGAACAGATGCTTTACCTGTCTGCCACCTCTGCTCCAAGGGCAGTAATGACTGACAGATGGGTCTGTGACGCAAGGCAGCAGCTCCTCAGCTCCCTGGGAGAAGCTGGCAGAGCTTCTGAAAAGGAGTCCTCTATTCTCAGAGGACTAGTTATGTGCTACTAGTTCATGCTACTGCTTACTAGTTCGTATGATTAACAAATCCCATCAGTTTTTGGAGAACACTCATTACTATCCAGGTTGAGGGATGACAGTGACACTAAAAGCTAAGACTTCTTCAGAAAGGATGTGAAATCCATCATCTTTTGGCAATACATTCCCAAGCCTGGCCCCCAGTTAATGCTGCAGCTCCAGAAATGTTTGTTCCTCTTGTTTTCCTGCCTTATCCAGGTATGATGAAGAAAGTGGTGGGAATTGGGATGAAGCTGATGAAGAGAATCGGAAACGGGAGTGGAACAACTTCTACAAGAAGCAGATGAGTCTGCGCAAAGTGAGTTGGTATCCCTCTGGAAGGGAGGCACAAAGGCTTCCTGGAACTCAGGAAAGTAAATCATTGCACCTTGCTGATGCTTGTTCTGAGTTGTACTGTTTGTACCTCTGCTTTTTTGCTGTGTTCTCCATATTTGGGTCAGGCCTATGGCATGAAGAAACACAGCTTATTCATGTACTGATGTCTCTGCAGTGCTGATCCTGTTGTTTTTAATACCTTTGATATTAGTAAACTCAGATGTTTCCATTCAGCTTCTCTTGTGCATTCCTATAGCAAAGGTGAACTTTTGGCTTGGATTCTCATTCTTCATCTTCTTTGCCCCCTTTTGGTGCTTTTACAGTGCCTTTGTAACTTCAGCATTCAGTTTCCCCAGAGCAGGGGTATAAAATGTGTCTTTTGTGCTTTGAGACCTGCATGTGGGTTGCAGGAATGGAAATATTTGACTGATCTTTGTTTTCTTCCAGGGCAAAGAACCAGAAAAAGAAGATTTTGTTCCTCCAAGTAAATATATTTTTTGATTTATAGTGGGTTTTCTTTGGGAGAAGAAAGTCTTGTGTTTTGCAGCTGTGTGTAATTTATATAGCATCAACACTGGAGGTATCAATCCCTAGGCCCAGATGTTAGGGTTTTGGCTGTGAAAGCTTGGCTGGAGATGGATGAGAGCTTAGCTTTGGTCAGGGTGAAGATATGGAATGCATCTTTATGAACAACTTTTCCAAATGAGCAAGAGAGAAGGAAAACACTGTCTAACCTGACTTTGTAGGCTATTTCTGCAGTTGTTATGCAGCAGGAAGTGACTGGGCTGTAAAGAAGCTGCTGAAAACCTTTGCCATTTGTACCTGTGCTGCTGGGGCTCTGTCTAACAACACAGTTCTTACACTGTTGTAAAAGAATACCTGGGAGCTCATGTTACTCTATTCAGCCTTTTTTTTTTGTTTTGGTTGGTATTTTGGGGATCAGGATTGTTGAGTTTCCTTAGAGCTGGGATTCCTTTCCTGAGGTGAAGGGGTTTGGAAAACTGAGAGTTGTAAAGTGGATGTTCTTGTCCAGGGAGAAAAATCTCTCTTTGGCTTCTGCCCACTCTTTTGGAGCTTGTAGTTTCTCCAGGTAAAAAAGGGTGGCTGTGGTGGTCCTTGGAGTGGCTGTGCAGACAGGAGCATGCCCAGCAGTCCTGGACTGGCATGTTCCCAGTAACACTAGAGATGCTCTCCATCAGCCCCAGCAGTGCTATGATGCCTTTTCCAAATGCCTCTTCTGTGGTAGGTGCAGACTGCCCCTTGAAGGATGCCTCCAGCAGGAGAATCTCCAAGCTCACAGTGAAGGTAAGAAAGGCTGCTTAACATTCAGTCTTCTTGACTTTAAAAGAACACCCAAGACTCTGCCTGCCCTGTTCTCACTCCTTCAGGGAGGGAAGTCTGAGGGGCACTGTGACTTCTGAGAGCATGTCTGAGTGTATCCCATGTTTCCTAGGGACGGGAACACTGCTTGAAGATGCTGGAAGAAGCTTTGAGCAGCAATCAAAAGTTTCCAGCAGCAGGAGAAAAAGGGTATGAGATTAGATGAGAGAAAAGGGGTAGTAGCATGGCACATCGAGTCCCTTAACACATTACCACGCTCAGGGAATGCCTTTTTAAGTTATTTGGTCCAAGGATGTAGTTTCACTTAACATCCTTCTTGTAGTTCAGGATCAGATAAGAGGATTCCTGCTAAACGATTCTATTAAATCAGCTTCATCCTAGAAGTCGCAATTCTTCCCTGTCCCACAAGATGGGGATAGTGTACTTCTCAAACTGAGCAACTGGCAAGAGGACTTGGATTTAAAGCTGCTTTCACCCCCCATTCTATTCTCCAGCAGTGCCCCTTAGGACATTGGATATTATCACTTATTGGAAGTTATTACTAATTCGTGCAGCGGAGTGAGTGAGTTTTGTACTTTTGGGGAGCTGCTTAAGCACTAGTGCTCCCTTTTCAGATAGAGAAGTGTGTCTTGCCAGGAATCACCCCAGCCTGTGTTACAGGTCAGACCCTCATGCCTGTGCCGTGGACCTGGAGTATGAAGCTTTCCGAACCAGTAAAATGGCTAACTCATACAAGGCAACTGTGCTGAAGAAGGTAGGGCCCTGTGTCTGCTCTTGTTCCTTTGAACATGGCCTGGCCTCAGCTCGAGGGGAAATAGGGTAGAGTTTGTGTAGGAAAGATGAAGGAGCAGCTCTGCTTTGCCTTGGATGTCTTCCAAATCTTTCTTCTTGAATTTGTTTCCAGGAGAGCCAGAATCATGTTGATTTCACATCTTTGTTGGCTTTACAGGCTTTGGAAACATACATAGGAGTGAAAGCCTACCCAGATATCCCCTGGGTCTAGCAATAAAGGAAGTGGGGAGTTCTTCAGACTGTCACCAATGGAGAAGCCTTGGTTTAGGTCAGCTGGTTGCCATAAGTCTCTTTGAAGATGTTTCTGTTCTTGAGATGGGTGTCTCTCCAGGGGAGACATTTGGTTTGCCACTATGCCTTTCAGTATGTACAGAGGCAAGACACACAAATTTCTGTCCACTCTCTCTTTCTGTCCTCTTCTCAGGTAGCAGAAATCAATAAAGCCTCAAAGCAGGGAGAGTTGTTCTCAGTCTTTGGGTCCAGAACTGGTGGTAACAGCAGCTTGGAAACAAAATCTGGGTCTCCAGCAGAAGAGGACTACCTCCCTGCATCCCAGGTGTACTCGGTGAGTGAGTACAGATGGGCTCACAGTAGCTCAGGAGGGAATGGTGTGATTTGTCTATCTGCTTTTGCATCATTTTTATTTTAAGCCCTTTGTGTGGCCAGAGCTGTGCATTTCCACTGGAATTGCTCTCCCTGCCTGCCCTTAGTGTTGGAGTGGGATCCTGTCAGTGATTACCATCTCTGTGCAGGCCACCAGCAAATACCTGCTCTAACCAAGGTTGTTTCCTTAGTGCAGGCCTGTGACTTTAACCTAATCCATTTCCCTGGTGTCTCAGGTTGTGGTTATGATAATGAGTTGGTTTCAGAGCCTTCCCCAGCCTTTGGCTGTACACAGTGGTGTACTGTGTACTGGAGCATAGCTCCCTTCAGGGCTCTGCACACAGGGCTTCCTTCATGCTCTCACATCCAAAATGTCTTCTTTTCTCCCTAGTTCAAACCCAAGCGTGTGGGGGCAGGATTTCCAAAGAAATCCAGCTTGTTCCAGACAGCTTCAGAACTGCTGAAGACCCAGGAAGAGAGTGATGCAAAGCCTGTCAGAAAAGTAGATTGTCCAAATGGGGAAGACAACAGCAACTGCAGTGTGGAACTGGACACCAGAAACCCTGTTCTCCAGAAGAAAGAAATAGCAACCAAAGCAATGTGTGAGAGTGCTGGGGTAGAAGTACTCCTTCCTGAAAAGAAGGGACAGCAACCCAGCTCAGACACAAAAGCTGCCCTTTGGGATAGTCCTAACAAGAAGTCCAAACCTAGCAAGAAGCAGCAAATGCTCGCAGAAGCAGCCAAAAAAGAATCACAGGATATTTCCAAATTCTTCTCCCTCCCCAAAGGTGGATCTAAAGCCAAAAGTTGCAGCTCAGCAAAGGGAGATGGCTGTTCTGCAAGCATGCTACCTCAGGTTTCTTCTCCAAGCATGTGTCAGGAGAAATCAGTCCCTCAGGAAAACAAAGATGTTTGTGGAGAAGATGTAACTGGTGGCTCCCAGGCAGATAATGAAGAGCTGGGAGAGAGAGGAGTAACACTGACTGAGAGGGAGGAGGATTTTAAGACCCAGCAGGCTGTTGAATCTAAGCTCCTTCAGGAGGAAATTGATCTAAAATCCAGGTAAAATTTCTGCCCCTCTGTTCCCTGTGTTGCCCTGTTAATGAGCTGCAGAGCCCCACCAGCCTTGTCCTGGAAAAGGGGAATCTGCATTAGATCTCCAGACTGGTGAAGGTGACTTGCTTTGCCATGGAGGGTCTCATGGCCACTTACAGTGAATGCAGGAATATTTCACTGTGGAATGACTGAGGCTGGCCTTCTCTCCACTCTTTCCACCAGTGTGGCTGAAAATGTCCCAGAAACTGAGCTAACTGTTGTGGGGGAAGGTGAGTGTGGGAAGCGACCAGGATCAGATGAGGTAAGACTTTAATGGATGCTAATTTCCTCTTATTTCTTCTGCTCATCTTATGCCAAGTTTCTGTCTGGGAGTGATGCTCCTGGTCTGAACTTCACCTGAGAGCATTATTTATCTGCTGCAATGGCAGCAGAGAGGAGAAGCCCAGTTGTGTTGCACTCACAGGGTGCCAGCGACTCAGACTGCAGTGCAAAGCTGCCCCTCTGCCCCACTTTGTTTTCTCTTCTCTGCAGCCCATGTGACTTACCTGTTGCTGAGGACTTGCCTGGAATGAGTGTCCACCCCCTCTAGCTCTGTAATTAACTCTAATTAGCAGGCTGCTTTTTCAAGCCAAGGGAACAACCCCAGGCCAGTGACCACTTGGAAGCAATGCGCGCTTACAGCCTTCCTTGCTGTTCAGTGTCTGGTTCTGCATTTGGCACCTCAAACTGCCTGGTAGCTGCCTCTGCTGAACACTGTGGTTTTCTCCTTGCTCTTTCAAAATGAACAGGAATGTGGCACTCTTGAAGTGGTGTATTCTTCCTAAGAAATCTTTTCCTGTTGGTTTTTGCTGAGTAGGATGGGGTCATTAGCTGCCCTGATAGGAGCCTGGGGTAATTCTCCAAGTGGTGGTCTCAAAGGGTTTTTCTCAAACCCCCTTTGTGTGGGAAACAGGGAACTCTGTCTGCACAGCAAAATGGGCTGCAGAGGTTCCTGCATGGTATTTGAGAGACCCTGCAGGATGTGGTGAAGGTCCCTGTTCTCAGAGGTGTAATCCTGCCACAGGGATTGGTGGGTTTGATTTTCTTCTGTCTCATCTGTCTCAGGATATGGAGAGTCCTGCAACAAAGCGGCTAAGGACAGTGGCAAAATCTTCAATTCTGTCACAGCCAGAAAGTAAAAGTGTTGGTCCAACAAAGAAGAAGGTGACTTTTGATCCAAACTTATCACAATGTGATAAAGAAGGAACCAGCAAGACTATACAGCCAGTGACCAAAGGCATGTCCCTCAAAGAGACAGCAGACATCGTTGTCAAATATTTGACCCCATTCTACAAAGGTGGCAAATTTGCTTCCAAGGTAGGGCATGGCTCAAGGCTCTCTTGAGCAGAAGGAGAATGCACCTCCCTGGTGATTGATTTCACTTCCATGTCATGTCTTGGGGTGGGCTGTCTTAGCAGCTCCAGGTGCAGCGTCTCCCAAGAAAGGGTTTGTGTGCAATGAGTGGTATCATGTGGGTTTCAAAGTTGTTTGTGATTGTTCCTGTTTTCACACTAAACTCTAAGTTCCTAAGAACTTCCCACCTGTGGAGTGGCAACAGGTCAGGTTCAGTTCTGGGCTCATTTACTCGATGTTTTACAAGAAACATGTAGAACTGTTGGAGAGGGTTCAGAGGAGCCACAAAGATGATTTAGAGGGCTGGAGCACCTGCCCTACAAAGAGAGGCTGAGGGAGCTGGGCTGGTTCAGCCTGGAGAAGAGAAGGCTGCGGGGGGACCTCATTGCAGCCTGCCAGTCCCTGAAGGGAGCAGAGAAACAGGAGGGGATTCAACTTTTTAAAAGAGCAGATAATGGCAGGACAAGGGGGATGGAGTGAAGCTGAAGGAAGGAAGGTTTAGATTAGATATTAGGGGGAAGTTCTTTACAGAGAGAGTGGTAAGGGGCTGGAACAGGCTGCCCAGAGAGGGGGTGGATGCCCCGTCCCTGGAAGTGTTCCAGGCCAGGTTGGATGGCACCCTGGGCAACCTTGAGTAGCTCCAGGCCTGGAGGTTGGTGGCCCTGCCTGTGGCAGGGGGGTTGGAACTCAGTAATCCTTGGGGTCCATTCCAACCCAGACCATTCTATGATTGTGTGATTCTGTGTGTTCTGTGAGGCAGTGTGTGTGTACATGTGCCTCTCCAGCACTGCAGGGCAGTGGTATTCGCAGGTCTGCAACACTCCTGTAGTCTACATCGGAACGGTTTGTGCTAGAGGCAGCCTGTGCTGAGGGCAAGACAAATGTGGAAAGAGTCTGGTGAGGTGACCAATGGCTGCTGCTTCTGCTCTTTCTCTTCCCCAACTCTGCAGACTCTGTTCAAGGGCTTTGCTCGGCACCTGTCTCACTTACTGACTGAAGAGCAGAACCCTGCCTGCAAGACTGGTGAGTTGGCAGCTGGTGAGAGCACACAGAATCTTGGGTTCCTTTGATGCTAAAGGGATTGATGTCTTTAGAGGGGGTAGACGTCCTAAGTATCATCTCAAAGGTGGTGCTTTCTCTCTTGCAGTGAAAGAGGAAGCACAGAGACTCATCAAGGAGTTTTTCAAGACAAGGGTCAGGTGTGAAAGTGAGGCAGACTGGCAGGAGCTGCAGAGCTCAGAGAGCTGATCCTTGCATCGTGTCAGCTGTCTTCCTTCCTCCAACAGTGGGACCAGGGAACCTCGATGAACTCAGCCATGGTGGGTCTCACAGGAATGCAGAAGTGAGCTTACTTTTCCCACTGCATTTTTGCTCACTTTTGTCCTTAGTGACACACACTTCCAGGAACCAGTATCTGTGGACTCATGGAGAGTTCCTCTAATAACCAAGGTGCTGAAGCCCACTAGTACCTTTTGACAAGAGGTGTGAAGTCTTCATCTGCCATGTAGGTTAGGGGCTGCTGCCTCTGATGTTCTGCAGTATCTCCAATCCCCACTCTGCAGCCGTCTGGGAAGGTGACAGATTTTCCTACTGGGACTCTGCTTTGGGATGGCATCTTGCTTCCTAGACGGCTCCTCCCTTCACTCCCCTGTTTCTCAGTTCTTATTTCAGTGTTTCTATAGAAGCCTTTGCTACAAGTTCACATGCTTTGCTCAGGGCTGCCAATGATGTTATAGTTGAGTTCCTGGATGGAACATTTTCCCTCAAAGGGCAGGAGGGGAGCATTTTGTTTTTACCATGCAGGCAATACCTGTTTTCTGAAGGTGGAGAAACTTGGATTCTTTTTCTTGTAATCTTCACTAATTTTGTTTTAACTTTGTCTCGTTCTGCCTCCCCTTTAACTTCAGCAGTGATGCTCTTTCAGTATTAACCTCTCCAGTAGTGGTACCAAGGTTGCCAGCGCTTTTGCTTGTAACCCTTAAAGCCATATTTGCTCTCTGTGCCTCACCCACAGTCGGCAATACACAGGGCAATGCTGCTGCTACAGCTGGTTAAGGCACTGCTCTGGCCCTCAGATTGACACTGTGGTGCCTCTGCTGCTATATTTATAGAAAGACCTGAACCTTAAGGCTTGAAATAACCTGATTTCCTGGCACAAGTCCTTTCTGTTGGGTTTTTGTTGGGTTCTGCCTTTGTTCCATGCCTATAGAGGCTGGTGGCCTCAGGCACTAGTGCTGCTAGAGGAATCTGCAGCCCAAGAGGCCATCAGACAGGCTTTTGGATCACTGTAGTCAGCAGATGTATTTTTTTAAATATATTGAAGGGTATGTGTGGAACTGACAATAAACCAATGTTAGAGCTGCTGTGAACTCTTCCTGAAAGCTTTTTCTTACCCATTAATCATACAGACTGGTATAAGATACATTAAGACTCCATCACTGTGAATGTAGACATTGAAAGCTCATTTCTTATCTGAACAGACAGCTAATAAATGTCAGCCTGGGTTGGGATGGTGGGGAAGTGTATGGTGGCAGACACCTCCAGCCCTTCATAGCTGCACAACTGCTCCAGCTAGAACTAGGAGGAAACCCTGGAAGTGCTTAAGTGTCACTTTCATCTTCAGCTTGCTCTGCTCACTGGAGGACAAAGGGCTTTACAAGAAGCTTTTACCCAACAGAAGTATTTTTCAGCTGTTGCTGGCTGGGTTCCATTTTACCTTCTCATTAAAAATCCTGTTTCATCAGCCACTGAAGTGGGATTATGATCTCTCCAGTGTACAGTGCTTACAGCTGCTGTTTGGGTGAACTACTTAGAAATGCTTTGTTTGTCTTCTGCGTGCCCTTGGTGAACATGGTTGGCAGGGGGCTTGAGCTAGATGACCTCCAGAGGTCCCTTCCAACCATGACAAATCTGTGATTCTGTGAAGTGCTTTGTCACGCTGTGGGCATTTCTAACCAGATGAGTTTTGCTTCTATGTAAGGCAGCCAAAGCTCAGGAAAGAGAAGGGGCATCAGGATAAGTTAATATTCAGGTATCTTCCTGTCCCTTTCTTTCATGTCACCGTAGCACTGCTGACAGGGGAGGACAGAACATGCTTCAGCTGAGACCTCACAGGCCCAGCAAGCAGCATGTGAAGGGAAGTTCCTGACAGGGAAGATGGTGTAGTTACTGCTGGCATCAGCTCACCAGCAGGAAGCTAGCTGTGCACCATGGCTTGCATTGAGCACCCTCAGATCTACCCCCTTCCCAGCCACCAGTGCCAACCATTTCCTCAAGCATTACCAGTTACCAGCAGCCCAGTCGTCCTGTTAGAGGCAAAACAGTATCAGTCACATCAAAAAAACCATCTCTGTGATTATTTTATTGCAGTCTCCTAAAGTGCAGATGCTTCTCAGTTCAGTAGAATAGCTGCAGCAATAAAAATAAATTAAGCATTTTTGTACAACCCAGGCTACTCTACTATAATACAAGTTCCAGTGGGATATGCTCTGTCCATGGGCATGGAGCCATCGCTTGACTCCAGCAGCTGCATGGCCAGGACATGACTGACTTCTTTATAGTAGAGGGAAACATCTGCACATAATTCTGTCAGTAAGAAATCAATTAACAGTAAACTTTCTTACCATTGCAGCTCAATCTGTGCCCCAGCATATAAGTTAATTGTATATTGACAGTGATCTGCTTTGCAATTAAGATGCTTTCTACACGCTCCTGCTTCCTAGCTACTGCTCCAGGGCCTCTTGTGTAGCAATACAGAGAGAAGCTGGCCTGCAGCAACCACCAGCGGGCAGTGCAGTCCCTTCATAGCCTCAGCTTTGCACTGTGAAACAGGTCTCTAGCGAGCATTGGTCTTTGCTCATGTGAAGTGGAAACAGAACAGTCCCATGCTGCACTGCTTGAAGGCAAATCGCTTGCAACGGTTCAGCAGCTCTGAGTTGGGACAGGCTCTGAGAAAGCACTGCTGTGGAGAGGAGGATGTGGGCTTTGTTTAGCCAGGGCATGTATGCCTTGAAGGAAGAGTACTTGGGGAGTGAATGGCAGGTCACAAGGGGTGATATTATGGTCCAGTCCATCAACAAACACTGTGGTGGCAGTCTTACAAAGCAGCTGGCAGAGGTCCTGGCTCTCTCTTGGAAGGGTTGTCCTCAGAGACAGGGCAGGGAACACTGAAAAGCTCTGAGACAAGGAAACAGTGCTGTTTTGCTTGGTCGTTCTCACAGGCTTCAGTGGCGCACCTCTGTTCTATCCAGGATGATGACAATGGTGTGATACATTTCTTTAGCCTGTCAAGACACATACCACCTTCAGTCATTCTCTGGTCCAGAAATAGCTTTTTATAATTAAATATTTCCATAAATCACTTTCTATAATTAAATATGAAGTGGGTGTTGGGACAAAGCTGCACTTTGTTTTGCACCTGCACTTTGAGGTTTTGCACCTCAACACTGCCAAGGGTCAGGTGTTGCACTTGGGCCGGAAGAATCCCAGACACAGATACAGACTGGGAGAAGAGCTGCTGGAGAGCAGCCCTGCTGAGAAGGACTTGGGGATTGTGGGGGATGAGAGACTTCACATGAGCCAGCAGTGGCTCTGGCAGCTCGCAAGGCCAATGGGATCCTGGGCTCCATCAGCAGAGGGGTGGCAGCAGGGACAGGGAGGGGATTGTCCCTCTCTGCTCTGCCCTGTGAGGCCCCAGCTGGAGTCCTGTGTCCAGAGCTGGGGCCCCCAATACAAGAAAGATGTGGGGCTGTTGGAGAGGGGTCAGAGGAGCCACGAGGATGATTTAGAGGGCTGGAGCAGCTGCCCTACAAAGAGAGGCTTAGGGAGCTGGGCTGGTTCAGCCTGGAGAAGAGAAGGCTGTGGGGGGACCTCATTGCAGCCTGCCAGTCCCTGAAGGGAGCAGAGACACAGGAGGGGAATCAGCTTGTTAAAGGGCAGAGACTGGCAGGACAAGGGGGATGGAGTGAAGCTGGAGGAGGGAAGGGTTAGAGGAGAGATTGGGGGGAAGTTCTTTGCAGAGAGAGTGGTGAGGGGCTGGAACAGGCTGCCCAGAGAGGGGGTGGGTGCCCCATCCCTGGGGGTGTTCAAGGCCAGGTTGGCTGGGGCCCTGGGCAACCTTGTGTAGCTCCAGGCCTGGAGGTTGGTGGCCCTGCCTGTGGCAGGGGGGTTGGAGCTCTGTGATCCTTGGGGTCCCTTCCAACCCAGCCCAGTCTGGGACTGGTGAGTGATGAGAGTGTGATGGCAGTGATACAGCACTTTAAAATCACATTTCTTCCTGGAGGAAAGACAGGTGTTAGGAGAAGTGTGTGCACCAGTCTCAGCCACAGGTCCTGGGACCCTTTGGGTGAGGTTCTTCAGCAAACAGTTGAGAAACATGCTGGTTTTACCCCCTTCAAGCACATCAGTGTCCCAGTTCATCGCTGATGAAACACAAGGAGGAAGAACCAGTCCTTCAAAGACAGCTCAGGTTGAAAGTCCAGGCAGATTATGGATTAAAGCTGAAGGAGGGGAGGTTTAAACTAGAGATTAGGGGGAAGTTCTTTCCAGAGAGAGTGGTGAGGGGCTGGAACAGGCTGCCCAGAGAGGGGGTGGGTGCCCCATCCCTGGAAGTGTTCAAGGCCAGGTTGGATGGGGCCCTGGGCAACCTTGTGTAGCTCCAGGCCTGGAGGTTGGTGGCCCTGCCTGTGGCAGGGGGGTTGGAGCTCTGTGATCCTTGGGGTCCCTTCCAACCCAGACAATTCTATGATTCTATGATTCTTTGGGGCCTCAGAAATGCAGTGCCCCCATCCACCTCTGGGACAGAAGAGAGCAGTAGGACTGTCTCAGCAGCAGCTCAGCTGGGCAGTGGAGAGACATTTCTGAATTGCCCAGAGGAAGCTGTAGGTCCAGGCTGATCTCACCTGTGACAGCTCAAGCCACAGAGTCTTGGGGTTGGCAGCTGAGCCATAGTTCAGTTCTATGCCAGGAAGCCCACCCTCAGAGACAGGCCGCAGCGTCTGCATCTTCTGCACCTCTTTCAGTGGAATGACAGAGGAGACTGCCTGTGGAAGGAGAAGAGCCACAAAACACCTTCTGGTGCTGTCCTTATGAATAAAACCAGCTGATCTCACCAAGCAGGATTCACTGCAACAGCCTATTGAAAGCTGAGGCAAGGACTGGGGCACAGGGCAGCACGTACAGACTACAGGGCAAGCTTCTGCTGCCAGCGTGTCCTGGAACTCCTGCAAGATTGGGACTGACAGGAATGTGATCTATTCTTGTTAGCATGAGCTATGCTTGTTAGCATGATCACTGGACTTAGAAAAGAACACATGCCAGTACTAAGTGTTCTACCACTCTTGTCACTTGCTTTGGGCTAGGGCTGTTGTTAGAATGGGTTTTTTTAAATACAAAGCTACTTTTACTTGTTTTTTCGGGCTTTTTTGTTGTTTTTTAGTATGTTGTTGGTTTTGTTTAGTTCAGAGAATGAATCACTCAAGTGCTGGACTTAAAGTGGTTAACTTCATTGCATTGGCAAACCCAAACCATTCATGCAGCACTGGGCTGTTAACTCATCCTAAGAACTTAAACTCGTGGAACCCAAGTGCCAAGTTACCAAGTGACAGAGGTAAATACAGTCTCTCAGAAGAACTTGTGCAGGAAGAAAGTCATACAGACACTGGGACTCTGGCCTCTCAGGAGCATCTGACATACCTGGTTGGTGCTATCCACAGCAATGATCTCTTCTTTATTCACACCAAAGAAACAGGGCACAAGGATTGTGTCATCACTGACTCTCTCAACAAAGTAGAAGTTGTAGCCAAAGAAAGGGAGTTTCATCATGTGCTCTGTAAAAAAGCAAAAGGTGGCTTTCAGGCAGAAGCTTCCAGCCAGCAATCTACTGCACCAACCTCAGGTGGTTAAAGCTGCATGTGTTCTCAAGCCTTTTGACACTAGAAAGTAAGATTGACAACTCCTCCCTCCCTCCCAGGCTGCTGATACTCAGGTCTGAGCAACCTGAATAGATGTTCCGTTCTCTTCTGACCAGAAAAGTCCTGCTGCCAGAATATCAAAACACTTGTACAGAGCTCTGAAAATCTATTTAAGACTTCTACAAGAGGCAGAACTTCTACCATGATCACCATGTTTAGGGACAAGTGCCAATCTGCAGGGGGAGGTGTCAGGGAATCATATGTCATCACAGAGTCACAGAATCACAAGGTTGGAAAAGACCTTTAAGATCATCAAGTCCAACCATTCCCATCCTAAGCTAAACCAGATCCCTGAGCACCTCATCTACCCTTTTTATAAACACACCCAGGGAAGGTGACTCAACCCCCTCCCCGGGCAGCCTGTTCCAGGCCATGACAGCTCTTTCAGTGTAGAATTTTTTCCTAATGTCTGAGCTGACCCTGCCCTGGTGCAGCTTGAGGCCATTTCCCCTTGTCCTGTCCCCTGGCTGAAGAGACCATTGCCCACCTCTCTGCACCCTCCTGGCAGGTAGTTGTAGGCAGTGATAAGGTCTCCCCTCAGCCTCCTCCAGGCTGAACCCCCCCAGCTCCCTCAGTCCCTCCTCAGAGGATTTGCCCTCCAGCCCCTTCCCCAGCCTGGTTGCCCTTCTCTGGACTCATTCAAGGACCTCAGTGTCCTTCTTATGGTGAGGAGCCCGGAACTGAATGGCCCGTTCCAGGCTCCAAAGATTCTTGCCAACCTCATGAACTGTCCCAAAAGTCAATTCAGAGCAGCTTCCATCATGCTCAGGATAAATGACCCAAGCAGATCTGGATGTCTCCTCACCTATGAACTCAACTTTTGCATCTGCTGGCTGGAGGGGCTGCCTGGTTCTCAGCAGCATGCCAACCTGGCTCTCCAGAGCATGGAGGTTGATGTAGGACTGCAGCATCTTTGGTGTGTATTCCTTCAGCTCCTCTCTGTGCCAAGAAGAAGATACTAACTCATCCCCTGCCCAGCTGAAAACTGAAAGATTAATCAGGGGGATTAAGAGGAAGGAAGGGATCTGGCAACAATTTTCAATTGGATGGCTGTGGAGGGAGAGGGTGAGAGCACAGCAGGTTGAGATAACATGGAAGCAAACATCAGAGACAGTGAGACCATTTTCCACAGAGAAGATAGATAGCTGTGCAGCAACTGACTGGTGAGCTCAGAGAAATCCCTCCTTTCTGGAGACAACAGGAGCTCATCAAGCAAGAACCACAGCATGGAAATAAAGTCATGGGGTGCTTCTTCACAGGCAGTCTCAGCTGAAAGCCACCTTGCTTTAACTCGGTCTTGCTCCTATGCCTCCAAAACACTACACAGTCCCAACTATGAGCTCATGCGCTTCGTTTTCAGTGTTGCAAACACACAGCAGTCAAAAGAAGTGTCCATGGCACCCTCATGACTGTCAGCTCAGGAGGAGTCACAAAAGGAAATGTGGATCAGAGACAGTCAGCATTAGAAGTGTGAACTTTCTTGGCCACAGGCAGCAGCCAGTCGCTAAGTGACCATAGTTAGTAGCTTACATTCTCCTGAACTGTCCAATCCTTAGTTACCCAGTGTTTTCAGGCACCTACCCCTAACCCCTGTGGTGCCAACAGATATTAGAGACCCACCATGAGACAGACATACCTGGAGGGAACAGAGTTCTGCTGCTCTGCTTTGGCCCAGTGCTGGAGCATTGCCAGAACGCCCACCTGCATCTCTGTGTCTTTACTACGGCTTAGCAGTATCCTCCCATTCAGGTAATCCCACAGCATCTGAGCAGCAGCAAAGCAAGGAGGCCTTTGTTAAACCTTGCACAAGATACATGAAGGTCTGGGCAGTGCCAGGCTGCAGAGACCCACGTCCTGCCTTGCTGATAGATAACACACACAGCTCAAGCTGATAACAAGAAAACAAAGGCTTTCAGGGCTCAGGAAGAGCATGCAGAACTGCACAACCCATGTCTGGAACAGTACAGCTCACAGGCTAGAGCTATAGGCACACAGTTTTCCTTGCACCCATAGCTTCAGTTATTAGTCCTTTCCAGAAAAAGAGAAAGCAAGCCATCAGCCAAAGTCCTCCCACATCTTCAGCCCCCTTGGGACATTGGCCTGTACATTAACTCTGCCCCTGCTAGGGAGGTTCCTGCTGCATATGCTGTCCTTGTTGCTTACCTGCAACAGGTACAGTCCTTACCTGTCCATAATGGACATCAATATAAATTTTGTTCTCAAAGTGCAGAGGTGTCCTCCAGATGAGCCTGCGTAAAGTCACAGTGACCAACTTGTCCTCCAGCAGGTAATCATGAAGATACTCTTCTGATTTTATTGGCCTCACTGTTTTTTCTACATATTTACACAGAGAAAGGGTCATCACACTCAGCACTGAGACAGCAGGCCAAGATCCATGGCCTGGGACAGGAGCCTTCCTGCACACCTCTAGCCCACCCTGCCCTTAGAGCTCCCAGCATCAGCAAATCCAGAGGGACAGAGAACCACGCCCAACCCCCTTTCAGGAAGAACCAACACAGCCCCTGAGAAGTACAGTCCTTAACCCCAGTAACAAAGGATAGCCATGGTACTCCCTGTGGGAGAAACTGCTTTAAGACAGACTCCAGGTGTCAGTCTCTACTTGCCGAGATTCTTGCTGTCACTCCTGATGGCAAAAAGCACAAAATCCTGTATCTCTTCCTGGTCGACTGCGCCCATCTGCTCACAGATCTCCTGCAAGACCTCCTTGGCCACCTGAAGGAAGGAAAGAAGCAACTAATTACCGTGGCCCTCAAAGCAGTTAGACATACTGGGCTTGCTAGAGGGCAGCAGTGTGGCTCTGGCCACTGTGAAAGCAGCCAGCCAGGTGGGGCAACCCAGAGCTGTGCAGTCCCTGCAGACACACGCTGCTGCAGGGATGCCTAGGAAGCGAGTGGGAAACTCTCACAGCACTGTGGGAAGGATGGAGCAAGCTCAGGGTTTTATCAGATAAGGGAGTGTGGCTCAGAGTCCAGAACAACGAAAAAATCCAAAGCCAAAAACTCACAGTGAATGTCTTGATCCTGCTGGCGTACTGTACGCCTCCGGGCATCAGTATGACGAGCCGGCGGGCACCATGCCCCTTCTGGAAAGGACAGTCTTTAGGCAGCAAGACATACAGATTCCCATCAGCCCCACATCCCCACATTCTGCCTCTCCCTTCCTCCTCCTCTCTGCATTCCACTACTTGCCCATAGCATCTGCCTCTTCCCTGCCCGCTCCATGACACTGCACCTCCCAATCCCCTTGCAGACACATGTTCATTTCCCCTCTTGGAACACCAACCACCCCTGTAACACTGCACATGGCACCTCCTGACAAGCCTCTGCCCTCCCTCTCTCCCCAACACCCCCACTTCTCTGCCCCTCAATACCAGCAGTGCCTCGATCTCCACAGGGAAAGGGAGGTGACGCCGGCCCCCGTACATGACGTTTTTCCGCAGGTTGCTCTGACAGATCTTGGCTATATCTGCAGGGGAAGGAAGAAGTCTCATGTGCTGAGCCAAGCAGAGGGTTTTGCATTATCTCCTGTGGTGTTGGGTCATCCTGGCTGTGTTGAATTTAACTCAGGGAAAGAGGCTTGACCTCATCTCCCACTCTGCCAGGACATACCCAAATTGTGAAGGGCCAGCCCCAGACAGTGTCCAGGGCAGTAGGAGACCAGAGGAGTGACAGGATGGGAGAACTGGAATCCTCTTCTCTGGCAGGAGTCCAACCCAAATATCTCATGGCCAATGACTCTTGGAAGAACACAGCCTGCCTTTTCCCCAGGGTCTGGCTGTCAGTGCCTAAGCCACAGGGCTTAGCTAAGCCTCAGAGACACAATTCCACCTTGCCTGGGTGAAGATGCAATAGGAATTGACCTCTGCAAATGGAAAGACTAGAGATACAAAGCAGACTCCTGCCTATAGGCTCAGCACCCTCATTCTCCTGCCTAATAAAGGGAGATTTTTCCAACTGGACCATGTTCCCACCTGGACTTGTCTTCTTCCCTTGATGACCAGCCCTTAGAGACAAGGGGGCAGCTGTTTGTTTAGTTAGGACACAGAAAGAGTCATACCATGGTGGGTGCTGGATGGATCACTGCTGGCTAGCTGCAGAAACTTGGTGGCATAGGGCATCAGAGTGTTAGAAGGGAGGAAGAACCCAGTTAGCAGGTTTAGGAGCAACCAACCACGCAGCACACTCTCCCTGTGGGACAGAAAAAACTGTGAGCACCTTGGAACAAATCAATTCCTGCTCCAAGCATCTCAGAGTGAACTTCTGTCCTTCTGAACACCTATAGCAGATGGCAGAAAATGAGGCAGCGGCTGTAGGTCAGAGATTTCTTATGCTGAGGAAGGGATTGATTCAGATACTCTAACAGCAAATAAAGTGAACAGTCAAGGCCACTCTGAGCCACTACTGGCACACTGTGGGGCAGTGTGGAGTCAAGCCAGTCCCACCTGTTGTACCAATGTTAAAGCAAAATAGAATTTAGTACAAATAGTATGTTAGAATTAGTTAATTAATATTATAAAGGAATAGGATTAATGATGAGGTACTTAGAGGTGTGTAATCACAGGTGGTTGTAAACAATAAGCTCTAACCAGACTAAGCTGCTTCAGAGTCCTGTGTACAATCCTTTCCATAGAGGAGTTAGTGCTCAGCCAAGTTAATCAGTAGATGGTTATAAATGAAGGACAGACTAGGGTAGGTGCACAAACAGAATTGAAATGATTGAGTAAAGTGTTTCAGTTTAAGAGAAAAATAAGGTCTTTTCTGGTTAAGTAGAGTTCTAAAAATTTAGATGTTTAACACAGAATATCAAAACCTTGGGAAAGAAGAAGAGAACCTCCAAGACAGATCAGCAGAATCTAAGATCTGAAGCAGAACCAAGACTGAGTAATCCCTGAAGAGAAGACAAAGGCAAATCATGGACCTTCAGCCAACCAAAACAGAGGATTTGATCAAAACCAGGACATTTGGGTTGCCACTCACTGAGGTGATGGCCTGACTGTGGGTTGTTAATAAAAGCAAGCCCAGAGTAACCCAAAGTCCAGTGAAATTCCTTAACACCAGTTCCCCAGCGATGTGAAGAGGAAGTCAGGGCTCTGACAATCACTGCTACGGGAAGCTATCAGCAGCGTTTGTTTATCAGTGCCCAGATATATCAGCAGCCAGAGATACAAGGACAAACATCAACTGAAAAAAACAAACCCAGTGACTGGCTAAATTTCCTCAGTGCTCAGCAAAAGCCCCAGCAACTGAGCATCTGGGAGTTCACCATGAGGGGACAGGATCTCCCAGCCCCTGATGTCTATTGCAACAAGGCAGGCAGTTAGCCTCCTGCTGTCCACACACAAGAGTTGACAGTGCTGGTACTCACTGGTTAGGGTTCTGGGTGACCTGTTTGATGACCTGGCAGTAGACCTCATCATGCAAACTCTCCTTCTCCTTGCACAGCTGCATTCAGAGGGAAGACAACATCAGAGAGGGGATGAGAGCATCAGAGAGGCTAGGTGTCCTTCCTCTCCCAGCTCCAGAGCTCTGCCAACGTGACTTAAAGCTTGGGCTTTGCAGCCTGTGGTATCTAGTGCTATCTAAGCCCAAAGAAGAGGCACGTTGTGCTCTCATCCAGTGATGTCTAGGGAAACTATTCAAATGCAATCCCTCCCCTCTATGTTTTTTTAATCAGCCTCTCTATTTCAGCCCCTTACACAGGAAGTTGCATTATGGGTCCCCCAACTCTCTCCCTTCCCAACAAGGTCTTGGGCCTTCATTCCCATTGCTGCTTCAGCAGCTTGCCAGTAGGTGGTCACAAACCTGAAGGATTTCATAGATGCATCCAACCTCATTCTGGCTCTTGAGTTTTGATTGATCTCCCATTAACTGCATCAGAGCTGCAAAGCAAAAGCTAGCATTAGGTCTAAGCAGAGGTGATCATGCCATAGGGCAGGCAGTAGACTAGAAAATGTTCTGAAAGCTTTCCTGCTCCACAGGTTATTACTAGGCTTGCACCAGATGTGTGTACTAGTTGGGGTGTTGGCCCAGGCAGTGTGTGATCTTGGATACTTTGCCCTCAAGGCATAGTGCATTTTGCTGAACACTTTCAGCAAGGACATGGGTGGTTGCTAACTGCAGAGGTTCCTTAGGAGAGGCCCTCCTAGCAGAGTTTTCATTCCCATCTGGGGCCCATGATGCTGATGTGTTGCCACCAAGGCCATCCCACTCACCCCTCTGCTCCAGCCTCTGCAGTGTTCTGACCTAGGAAGGTACTTACTCTTGAAGTTCTTTACAGCAAGCTCATTCATCTCGCTGTCAGAGTACCGCAGCAACGACTCCTGGATTGGGACCTGCAGGGCCAGAATACAAGTGTAAGCTGAGGAGGCAGATCACAAAGAGCTGTGCCACAGGCTTCACAAAAGACACCAGCTCCTGGTATCTTGCAGGCAGCACTGAAGAGCAGAGGGCACCTACACTTCTCCAGAGACTACAGCCAGGTGCCTGCCCTCTGTGCTTTTGCCATGTGGGGACAAAGCTAGAGGCAACGCTGGACCCATGGGGAGAGACTGGACTCACCTTGGTGTGCTGGACTAGGCTAGCTGCACTCTTCTTTTCACCCTTCAGTCCCTGCCTAGGCAGAGGAGAGAGAGCATACAATCTAAGAGATATCCTCAGAAATGGCTTCGTGTGGGTCAGGCTACACAGGTCCTGTGTATGCCTGTTCAGGAAGGAGCACAGCCTACTTACACAGACTGAGCGTCTCGGAAGTAGGCCATGGCAAAGTCCATCATGGTGTAATGATCACCAGCAGGGACTAACATGGTGCTGTCAGGTTCTGATGTCAGGCTGGGAACAGAGCTCTGCAGGGACAGACACCAAACCCACCCTAAAAAGTCAGCTGAGCAATTGCAGTGTGTATTCTCCCCACCCAGATCTGGGAAGGCCTCATCTGTGTGTGGTGCCCCCACCCCACCGCTATGACTGTATTTGAGTATCTCCATCAGTACAGAGTAGGCAGCCATCATCTTCCCTCTACGCCTTGGGGTCAGACAGTACCAGGGCCATGGACCTAATCTGGAAGCTCCCACAGAACACAGCCATGTTCCCTGGAAGTTTCCCTAGGACAACACACCTCTCTGCTGGTGTTCCCACTCTCCCGGGCAGCTTTCATGCTCCTCCGCATCCCTCTACGCTTGTCCATGCTGGTGCTGAGGTAATCAGGGGCTGCAGCCAGTTGCACCAGATCGACAGGGAAAATACCACAGCGGCCACCAGTGGAGCCAAACTGCCAACCTGCAGAAACAGGGGAGAAAGAGTCAGGAACTATGGCAGCTACCAAGAGAAACAAGCATCCTACTGCCAAAGGGGAGCACCAGACTGACCAGGGTTTCCCGCATCCTAAGATGACATCCCCTATAACTCTGTCAGCAGGAACATGATGGGTTGTGGTCAGAGAATGGCTGAGCTGAAGGCTGACTATGCCAGTCCTTAACAGCCTGCTTTCCTCTGCTTTATGTGACAGCAGCATGTTGTGTTTCTGGGCACCATGGGTCCAGCAAGCTTTTGAAACCATTCCCCACCTTTCCTGCCAATCTCAACAAACTCCCTCACCTGGCTCCACGCCTTGCATGGGCAGTAATTCAATGAGGTCACCCTTCTTGAAGCTAAGAAGGCTCTTGTCATCTGTGATGTAGCTGCGCAGAGCAACGACGTAGTTGGTATCCTGGGGAAAAAGTGATGGGGAGGTCAAATCATGTGCCCAGGATGTGAAGGACTCAGATCATGTCAGATCATGGACCCTCTCAGGTCCATGTGGGGAACAACCTTCAATCCCCTACTGCACTACAGCCACTCTCTCACCTGCCTCAGCTCCTGGATGAAAAGGTCCACCATGGTCTTGATGCACAGAGCCTTTGGAGAGTGGAGGAAGAGCTGTTCTGTCTTCAGAGAGAACTCCAGAGCATTGTTACCCTTCAGGTCCACTGACAGCACATCTGAAAAGCTGAGAACACAGCCACCATGCTCAGGCTCCTTCTCCCAGAGACAAGGATGCAGATCATGGGGATGGAAGTTCATTCCAAGGACTGAGAATGCAGAGAGGCCTCAGCATGCTTCAGAGGGTGGCCTTTCACCAGCACTCTGTTACAACAGCAATAGCACCATAGGCTGCTCATGGCTTTCACCATATCACCCTGAGGATCTCCCTTGTGATGACATGCATGGAGCTGACTCATACTTAGCACTCACTCACTGTAAGTAAAGGACAATGTAGGAAGGAAAAGGAAAGGCCAAACTCTTTAGAAAGATGGTCAGTCACAACCAGCTCCTAGAGAGCACAGCATAACCAGAGAATTTTCAGCTGAACCATTCAGTTTGCCCCTCAACACTTTGAAAGCATCCTGCAAGTGACAGCTTATCACCCTACAACAACCCACACACTTTTGCTCACCTGTAGCTGCGAAGGATCTTCAGGTGCTCAGGGTTATAGCCAGATGCTTTCACTACCTTCAGCAGCCTCATGCCCCGGTGAGAAACACCCAGGATCTGGACATCACTTCCATTTTCACCCTGTAAAGGAAGTGCAGCAGAGGGCATCAAATGCTCTGTCCCATCTGGACCAGAGGCAACATGAGAAGGTGCTACCACATGTACTGTGAAGGAGGCCCTGGGCTGACAGGGGTGTCAAATCCAGTAACATTTTCACAGAAGCTTAGAAAATAGAGGAAGCAAGTAAAGGAAGACAGAGGAGCAGGACTTCAGGGCCACAAGGATGATTAGAGGGCTGGAGCACCTGCCTTACAAAGAGAGGCTGAGGGAGCTGGGCTGGTTCAGCCTGGAGAAGAGAAGGCTGTGGGGGTACCTCATTGCAGCCTGCCAGTCCCTGAAGGGAGCTTATAATCAAGAGGGGATTCAAATTTTTAAAAGAGCAGATAATGGCAGGACAAGGGGGAATGGATTAAAACTAAAGGAAGGAAGGTTTAGGTTAGATATTAGGGGGAAGTTTTTTACAGAAAGAGTGGTGAGGGGCTGGAACAGGCTGCCCAGAGAGGTGGTGGATGCCCTGTCCCTGAAAGTGTTCAAGGCCAGGTTGGATGGGGCCCTGGGCAACCTTGTGTAGCTCCAGGCCTGGAGGTTGGTGGCCCTGCCTGTGGCAGGGAGGTTGGAGCTCTGTGATCCTTGGGGTCCCTTCCAACCCATGCCATTCTATGATTCTATGACTCTCAGGGTGCAGAGAAGCAAATTGGGGAACTATGGGGACCAAGTCTCAAGTGAAGGCTGCCAAGCAGGCAGCCTGCATGAACAGGGAAATGATTAGGGCATCAGAGTGATGCTAATATACAAATAAGGAGAAAGGTACAGAAGGAACAGAAGAATGAGTAGCATGTGGCCAGGTAGGGGGAGGCAGCCAGGACAGAAAAAGATCCCTGGTGATCTACAGCAACAGAGTTAAAGCAAGCCCAGGGTCTGGTGAGAAGATTAAGACTCACATGAACTGGGAAAAGACGGGAGAAATAGTTAGCCCAGTTATCCCGAGCAGCCAAGACAATCCTCTTCTTTATCCCATCCTCCTGAATGGACTGGACGTCGTTGCCCACACGGAACTCCGCTACCAGGGATACAAAGCAGGTATTTTCTCAGTAAGACAAAGATGGCCAAGTGTCCCTCTGCCCAGGGACTCATTCCCACCAGTCCCCCTCAGTCATTACAGCGCAGCAAACAGCATGCAGAGACAAAAGGATACCACATTACTTGCACACAGTCTCCTACTAGTAGACTTCATGAAGCTCATGTCAAAGACAAGAGTTGGATTTTGAAACGACTCAGAATACTATCCTTGGGGCCTTAGTTCCCTCTCCCCACAGAAAACTTATCAGAACTAAGTTTTCTGACTCAGAGAAGCTTCAGGGCCATTTTCTGGCTATTTGGAATACACAAACACCCCTACACTGCACTACACAGCACATACAAATGTGCTTTCTTGCTGCTGTGAGAAATATTTCTCCTCTGCCCAAAGTCCTGCCTGCAAGGGCTTGGATGCTGGTTTCTCATTTCCAATCAAAAGCTGGGATGGGCATAGAGAGGAAAGGATGACAGGGCTGTTAATTACTCAGCAGGTCTTTCATCTTGCGCTTCTCCTCCCTGGAGATACGAAGGCAGGAATTGGAGAAGGTGTCACGCATGATCTGCAAAGGAAGGAAACAGAGGCTTCCACTGAAGAGGCCACATGTGATTGTGCTGGAGCATCTGAGGCTGTTAACAGACCAAGTTTCAGAGAAGAGTGAGCATCAGCTCAACTGGATGGACTCAGAGAAGAGACCAGCACTGCTAGGGATGCAGAAGAGAAGGCAACTTCTGCAGTATAATGATGGAGTGTTTTGTCCCCAAACACAGAGACAACAGGCCTGGAGTCATACACCAGTACATACCTGTTCACACAGCAAGTTCAGACAATAAGGGTGACTGAAATTTTCTTTGGGGTAAAACACCTGCAAGAAGAGGATAAAAAACAATAGCAGTTGTTACAGAAGTTGCCAAAATAGCTTCCCAGGGATGTTTTGCAATCTGTATGCCCAACTGCCAGAGAGGAGTGAGTCCATCTCCAAGGACAGGCAGGGAAAAGACACTGTCAATATGAACAGAAGGACCAGGAGTAAAGGACCAAAAGTGGTGAGACCATGGGATGAACACTGGTCAGTTTGGTGCACTCTCCAATATTTGATTTTAAACACATTTGTACTATTGTAGCAGGAAAGCACCAGGTAACAACAAATTTTTGTTGTTTGTAGATTTTTCAGTGATTTACAGAGGAAGGAAAGGACAGGTAGGGAAACTGAGGCACTGGAGTCAGTAAGGCAGAGTAAGGCCTGGATGCCTCATGAGATCACAGAATCACAGAATCACAGGGGTTGGAAGGGACCTCAAGAGATCATCGGGTCCAACCCCCCTGCCAGAGCAGCTCCCCAGCTCATATTACATAGATAGGTGTCCAGACAAGACTTGAATATCTCCAGAGAAGGAGACTCCACCACCTCCCTGGGCAGCCTGTCCCAGGGCTCCCTCACCCCCACTGGGGAAAAGTTCTTCCCCATGGTGGTGTGGAACTTCCTATGCTCCAGTTTACAGCCATTGCCCCTTGTCCTGTCCCCACAGACCTCTGAAAAGGGGCTGGCCAATCCCCCCTGCATCCCAGGCCTAAGATATTGATAAACACTAATTAGGTCCCTGCTAAGTCTTCTCTTCATGAGATGATGCCCTGCCTATGGCTCTGTCACATGTCCTCCTCCCAAAACTGTCTTTGCACTCTTATATCATGCTGGGTGCCTAGGAGAAAAATGATTTTAACCAAAATATGGGACCAGTTCCTTCCTCCCCCAGCCAGCCCTCAGTTAATGAGCTGTACCTCTTTGCGCAGAAAGATCTTCCAGGCAGGCTTGACATAGGAAAAGCTGACACTGGCAGTGAGCTTGTACAGCTGGGTCTTGATACCCTCATCTTCTGCTACTGTTACAGTAGAGCCTGTATAAGAGAAAGAGCTGTGAAGATGGGTTTTGCTGACTACAGGGTCAGCTTCCCACCTGCCAAAGACCTACCAAGAGAAAGGGGACAGTGCCATGTGCCTGACTGGAGATTACTGTCAGAAGCCTTTGTTGTGGTTTTGCATGGCAAGGTTCTGGTGAAGAAGCAGGGGCTGTGATCTTGAAGGTCAGTGATCAGCTAGTGTGAATGCACCAGTCATCATGTGAGTCCCAGCATTTCTAATGGCATTTATACTTCCTGTATCAGCCACAAAGTTCAGTGCTTATAATATAAACACTGCAGAGAGGGGGAGCACACAGCATCCCAGGTAAAATACTACCCCTGTACTTAAGGCTGAAGACACAAGTTTCACTTTATGTCACTATAAAAAGGCTGCTAAAGGTTTCAAGAGGACATAAAAGTTCTCCCCTGAGCTTGCAGACTGCAAGGTTCTGGTACAAACAGCCAGTACTTGCACTGGATTTTCTTTCTGCAGGAGATTTCTCAAAGACAGGCTCAGTTCAAAGGCAACCAAAGGCATTGCTTTATAAGGAATGTCTTCATGTAGGCACTCCCAACTTTCAAGACTTCAGAGTTCATAGACAAGAAATGTAGTAGATCCTACATTTCAATTGTTTCTATATCCCTATTCAAAAGCATATAGGAATGTTTCAGGCTAATTAGAATAATAGGAATTATTCCTATTAGTATTATTCCTAATAATAGGAATTATTCCTAATAGGAATATTTCAGTTACTTCGATTTACTTTCACAGAACTTTCAAAAGAAACATTTTTAAGAGAGAGGGGGAATGAAACAGAGTCCTTCAGTAATGTGTTTGGCTGGACATTCTTTGCAGGTTATAAAATGTGATGCTGATGAGAGTTTTAAACTGCTTGAAATATGTTGGTACACGTATCCAAAATAGCAGCAAAGTATAAAATTAACTATGGCTCCAGGCTGCCACTGAAATTCAGAGGCAAAACCTAAGACTGAATAACACTAACTGGTGAGAAGCATTAGCTATGCTATTTTTCAGGTGGGCAGCATCCAGACACACTTTACATGCCCAAGGTAACCCAGGATCTCACTGTCTCTCTAAGAAACATTCCCCTATTTCTCAGCCTGTCTCTAAGGTCCCTCCAGAGGCTCCAGAAGGTAAAACAGCTGGCTTCCCATTCCTCCCTGGTCTAAAGTCCATCCATTGAATTGCAGCTTTAATAAAGTAATTATCCTTCAGGTAGGCAATTAAAGGTGTTGTGGACTGGACCTTGATAAAACTGTAGCCCAAAGGTCCTTTCTGTTTTTAGCAGCTTTTTTTTTTCCCCAGAGAAACCCATCCCCCTTCTCCATCCTTTGTGCCTGGCATCCTGCTCTGGGAAGAAAGGGAAGAGTTAGAGCTGGGAAGTGCCATGCTGAGTGCTGGACCAGAGTGGAACTATGACAGTCTGATTTCACAGAACACACTTACTCTATGGCCAGCTGGCCGGTGAAAGGTGATGTGCTGTGACTCTTCCAGGCCACTGAGCTGATTCTGATCACATCCCCTCCATATCCCCTCCTACAAATTCCACTTGGATGAAGTTGATACTCACCCTTCTCTCTGGATTCCTGCCAGCCTGGGCTCCCAGGCAGGAGAGGTGAAGGCTCTGATGGGGGAGGAGGAGGAGCAGGAGGGGCCTGGGAAGCTGATGGGGTACTGTCCTGTCTGAAGATGGACAGGAGAGGCAACTGCTTCTCCTTGATAGAGCTGGAAGCTGAGCCTGGCTTGGGCTTTAAAGGTGGAGGTGTTCTCTTCTCTTGTGCTAAGGGAGTTGGCTGCAAGACAGCAAAACCATTTGACCCAGTCATTCTCTGCATTACTGTGGATTATCACACTGTTGTGATAAGTCATCCCTAGGGCAGCAGTCCAACCCAAGAAGCCAGATCTGTGTGAACAGGGATACCAAGGCCTTTAAATCAGCACATGATCTATGAACAGATGAAGATTAAGCAAACACAGATGCAGAGAATTAAATACTTGAAGCCCCTGGTTGGGAAGGAGGAAAAATAAAAAAGACATTTAACAGGCCAAGGTCTTGGTGCCAAATGTGGGGACATGAATTGCTTGTTTCCAGATCAGCCTTAAACATATCACACTGAGACTTGCTGCTCCAGAACCTTTTCTCCAGGACCTTAAGTGACTTTACAGACTGGAATGCTGTCTAGGATGTGGAGCACCACGGTATGAGCTAACTGCTATCTAGTAGCCCAACAAGAAATCACCTGGCTGCTGCTGCACTACCAGGTAGCTCCCAACCTGTTGGAGACTGGATATACAGGGCCTCCCTGTAGATCTTAGCTGACCAGAGAACAAAGAACTCACTGATTTGGGAGATGGGAGGTTCATCATTCCCAGCTTGGCCAGAGCCTCATTTTTGGGATCATTCTTCTTGATAAATGGCTTGGACACTCTCCTGTAAGGAAATGGGGAACACAGTTAAAGGGGCTGCAAAGGGGTTGTAGCCACAACGGAGCCATATGACAGTGCTGGGATATAGTCCCACTCTTCTTCCCAGCTACCTTGATGAACCCCACTCTCTCACCTGACAGGCTCGATGGGCTGGGGCTCGGGGGCTGGCCTGCTCTGGTACATTTTGATGATGTTGCGGATCTCACGGCTGGGTTCGGGCCGCGACTCAGGGCCTGAAGCTCTCACTACAGGTGGCTGCTTCTTCTTCAGTGTCTGCGGTTTTGGCTTTGGTTCAGGAGGTGGCACAGGGGAAGCAGGAGCTATTGGGGATGACAGCTTTAATCAACAGACCAACAAAGACACAGAGGAAACCCCTTTATCTCATTTGAAGCTGTCTCTCTTTGCACCCTTGTCTTGCGTTGGGATCCCACTTCCCAAAGCTCTGGCCTTTTTCTCTCTTCTCTCCTGTCAAGATTTAGACTCCCAGAGGAGCCAGATCCTTCCCTCCTCTGGATATATCCTGGCTTCATGCTCCTGGAATGTTCCTGCCTGCATAGTGCCTTACCTGCCTTTGCTTTAGGGCTTGGCTTCTCTTCTTCCCTCTTCTCTTTCTCCTCTTCTTCCCTCTTCTCTTTTTTCTCCTCCTCTTGCTTTGGCTGGGGATTTTCTGGAGGGGTCCAGGTTTTGGAAGGAGGCCTGACTTTTTTCACTCGGATCTGTTGCTCTCCTGCACAGAAAGGGGAACCTGAGTTAGTTAAACCCACAGCCAAACATAACACTAATGGCATAGGTCCAACCCTTACATCAGTCAACAGCAGCCTATGCTTTCTAGAGGCAGAGGAGGGTGGCAGTCAGAAGCCTGAAGATTTCTAGAAAACTGGCAACACAACACCTCACAATCTGAACTGCAGCAAGCTGAGCAGGCACCCAGAACTCTTGCTTCACAGCACCAGCAGCTCCTGCAGGGATTAGCTGGGTTCCAGACAGGGAGACAAGAATACCTTGTTATGCCAGGGAGGCTGCAGAAAGTGGTAGACACTCACCCATCTTCTGAAAATATTGTCTCTTCTGCTGGAAGGTTTCCCGAGGATAGTCATCATCTTCACTGTTGGAGAACTGGTCTTCTGTGTAGTCATAAACCTGGAAACAGTTCATGAGATGGTTAGTTAGCACTAGCCAGCAGGTACTTCCCTACTATTCTTAAGCTCAGAGGTGATCTTCCCTCTGCAAGTTCTGATCTAGAAATTCTCTCCATATGGGAGTGTCCAAAGATCAGTCATTCCAGGAGTCATCACCCAGCTCCAGAGAAGAAGTATGTTAAATGACAAAGACAGCTTGCTGGAGGATAAAGAATTTAGAGTGATGAATTTTCCTATGGAAGAATTCAGATCAGCTGGGAATTGATTGGCCAACACTGCAGCCAAACCTTCACAGAGATAATGCCACCAAGGTTTGACCCTGTGTCTTAAAGATTCAGCAAGCAGAGTTTGAAAGACCTCAATGTCATAGATAAGCATAGTGCTCTGCTCTCCCCTCTGCCAAACCACAGTCACACTGGAAGCAGAGCAAACACAAATCATGAAATTCAAACAAAATTCACCACCACTGTTTGTTTCTCATACCACTTCTTCTGCCTTAGCTGGTGGTTCTGGAGCCTTTGGTGGTGGTGGAGCATTCTGGCTACTGGGAGGCTTCTTGGGCTTTGGGAGAGTGGCTGGGGCTGGGGCTGGAGCTTGGGCTTGTGGAGGACTTGAGACTCTTGGCCTTGACTTCTCAAGAGACTGTTGCCACTGCTGCTGCTGTTGCTGCTGCTGTTGCTGGGAAATGCTCATGGCTTGAAGGGTCATCTGCTGGGCCTGGAGGAAGCAATTGCAATGCTCATGAGCTCTAGGCTACACAAAACCACATTAGTCAGACTATCCCATTCTTTCACTGGTAATCCACTACAAATTTCCCATTGTTATGGACAAGGCATGCTCAGGGAGTCTGCTCACACCTGGCCAAGTATGCAGAGCTCCTAACAACCCCAAAGACTCAGCTACCAGTGAGATAGCCTGGGACTTCCATGCACTTTGTACAGCTCTGCATCCATAGCAAATACCATCTTAAAAACACATGGGAATTACAGCTGAGGCTTCTTGGGGCCTGCTCTTGTCCCTGCTGCTCACTCAGCTAAGGTGCCTCAGTGTCCCCATGTACACAAAGGGGAAAAAAGAGGTTTACAGTTTTGTATTCTCAAAGAATCTCAACTTTATTTAGCTAATTGCCAGTACACAAGCAGAGTATTACAGAGCAGGCCTAAGACAGTCAGGGAGCATGGCTAACCTCTTCACAGTACATATACCAATGCATTGTTCTTTCCCAAGCCCCAGGCCAGTCCCACTCACCATGAGCATTGCTTGCTGGTTGATAAAGGCTTGCTGTTGTGCTGCTAACTGGTTGGGATCTACCGCTGGAACCAAAGGCTGGGGCATAACCATGGCTGTGGAAGACAAACATGTCTACAAGCACCCACAGGCAATCAATTGTTCCCTACAATATCCGAGATCCGCGCAGGCTGAGTGGTCACTGTGCATCCTGACATTCAAATGCACAGGCTCCATAGGACACCCACCCTCCTATGGAGCCATCCTCCTTCCCTGCAGAGTTACTGACACTCTGTGTTATTACCTGGCACGGGTGCGATCCCACTAGCCGCTGGCATCATAGGCATGGCTGCTGGCATCCCCACCATGGAAGGCACGGGCTGATAAACTGGTGCTTGAGTCATCCCAGAAAAGCCTAGAGGCAAAATGCCACATGCACAGTGCTTTGGGGAAAATCCCAGATCAGAGACCCCTGATAGATCCCCACAGAACACATCACATAGGCTGGGTGTCTCTGGCTTTGTCCACATGCACCAAGTGTAGGGACACGTGAATGGTTTAGCTCTTCACACACAGCAGAACACACTGCAAAACTCAGTTGGAAAAAAGGGAACCAAATAGAAATGTGTGGCCTGACAGCCTTCACAACAGCAGGTCCAGACCCTGCTTCTGCAGTGTAGCTTAGGAAACCACCATCCTTCATATAAGGATGTAACTAAGCATATAAGCATATAAGGATATAGATAAGCATATAACTAATTCCTGCCTCTATATGATTACAGAGAAGGAGTTCCCTTGAGGGATTGGAAAAGATCTCTGGGACTGCCACATCCACCTTGGTCTCTTTGCAGCAGGTAGCAAATGTGAATGAACAATGAGCTCTGGCCTGGGTGGCATTGTGTATCATGTGAAGGAACCATGGGGAGAAGTGATTCCCAGAAGTCAAGTCCCACATGAAGCCACAAAATAGAAATCTCACAGAGGGCAAAGACAGCACAGCAAGGGGCATGGAAATCAGTCTCAGTATGAAGTGAGGCAGCACGTAGGACAGGCCTGCTGCATCTTGATGGCCTAGGGATGCCATGGAGAGATCTTCACATCCCTCACTGATATGGCTAGCCATATAAGTGACAAACTGGCCTCAGGCCAGTGATGTGTAATAGGGTATGTCATGCCCCAGAGCCTCTACAATAGCCGTAAGTAGTCCCAGTCTCAGCAATGATCTAGACAGGACACTCCCCACCTTTCTAAAACATCTGGGTGTGTTCTGACACATGCAGGTTTCTCAATGCCGTTAATATATTGGTGTTTGACTCCACCCTATTGAAAATACTTGAGTCTTAGTTCCACAGAAATGAGGAAAAGTAAAGAAACCAAACACACAAACCAGAACTTCTGCAGGGTTCAGACTTACTAACCCAAGGAGTATCTAGAGATGATGGGAAAGTCTGTAAGGAAGCAATAATAAAGATTAAAACCCTCCCCTGAGAAAGGCAGCAACTATTTTGTGAAAGCACAAGGTCAATGAAAGGTGAATACAGGACTTAGGAGTATTGGCCTAGGGAAGAGGTGGCCTGGGTCAGAAGCAAGCTACCTGTTGCCTTGCCTACAAGACTAACTCAAGAGAGAAATTAAAAGCAGAACAAAAGTGGTACCTTATGTAGCACCTTCCCCAAAGCATCTGTCTCCCAGCACCTGGGAGTGAGGAATGTAAATTCTGATAACCTTCACTAAAACCCAATGCTAGTCACGAATCAGTTGAGCCCATGCAATAATGAGCATGTAAGGCACTCCCAGACTTGTGCTCAGTGAACCTTATGTAGCCCCACAGATGTTCCCAGCTGTGCCCATCTCCTTACAGACCTGTGGAAGGAAAGAGTCCTCTCTGTGTGGGTCCAATCTTCCCACCTCCTTTCATGCGTCCAGTCAGACTGTCCCTGTTCTCCATATCCTGCATGAAGAAAAACATTTATCAGAGCTTGGACAGGTAGATTTCATGGGAGGAGAACCATCCAAGGGCAGATCTGAGCTGAGCAAAAGTGGAGTCAATAGGCAGTGGCATGCTTGAGGGAATCAAGCTGCAGGGGACAGGAGAGCTGCAGAGAGAAATTAAAGTAAACCAGTAAGACTTACTGGTAGTCTGGAGCCTTGATGCAGCACAGGGCTGAAGAGATCATCCACATAGTGATCCAAGCCTACAGGGGTCCTCGAGTCATCTCTGAGTCTTGAATCTAAGAGCAGAGAGAAGTCTGGTGAGAAGGCAGATAAGAAACATTCCCCTGTCTCCAATCCCTGTTAGACAGCCGTATTCTAGAGTGGAGCCCTTCCTTGCTCTACATCAAGAAGAATCACCTGCCTGCCCCTCTACTCTGAGTCCCTGGATGGGGCTTATCTGGCCCTTCCCAGTGCCATCCACAGTCATGGGAAAGAACTCACCTGTATGGAGATGACTGTATTCTGGAGGCAGGCTAGGTGGTGGGAAGGCAGGGGCCTGGATGCCTGGAGCAGGAGGGATCCTGTTGAAGATGAAAATGAAGTGAGAACAGCATGGAGTGCAAAGAGAAAGGTAAGCACTGCGTGACAGGGCCACAAGTAGTGGGACAGGAGGATTAGGTGACTTACGAATCTAGCCCAGAGTTCTGAAAGAAGCTTCTCTCCCTTTCAGAATTGATGGGGTACTCAGATGAGGACTGAGAGGGGCTGATGAAGTTGCTGGTCTCCTCTGTCTCTCCAATGAGGTCCAACACAAAGTCACAGCCCAGCAGGTCCTGCCATGTGTTGCCAGTAAACATGGAGATAGACCACCCTCGAGACTTCTTATTACAGCCCCTGGTAACAGGGAAAGGAAGGAGAGAAAAAGTGTCCACATAGGCAGGGGAAGGGGAGAGAAAGGAAAACCCTGCATTCAGTTTCTTCTTGCCTTGTCTATCCTGGGTTAAATCCTTAAGATTTAGGGTGTGAGACAGCTATTAAGTGCTCAGGGTGAGGAAAAAACCCCAGAATTATTCAATATTTATCTTTTTTTTTTTTTCATCTTTTCCCCAAAGCTGCTCTGACAGATCTCACCAGTGATTGTTCCTAAAGAGACCCACAGTTTATGCACACAGATGGAAAAATGAAGGAGAAAGCTCAAGCTGGAGTGGGTAAGGAGAGACTGTTCCACATCTGCTCATATAAACTCTAGCTTGCAGCCCTGACCAGTCTCATCCTCAGAGCCAGTGACAGCCTCTTTCCCTCCCCCAGATATTCTCCCATCCTCTTGGCAGTACCTTGCACTCAGAAGACAGCTTGCATACTGCTCCCCAGTCATCCAGGACTCCACCTCAGCTGAGAGCTTCTCCTCTAGCACAGAAAAGAAAGTCAGTACACACTGCTTGCCTGGCAGGATCCAAAGCAAAACCACACAGAGCACCTCCACAAAATGCACACAGAGCCCAGCTGGGAATTCTTACACACTCCTGAAGGAGGGGCACAGTATGACTGAAAGCACATGGAAGGCTCCACATGAAAATGTGCACATCCAAAGTTTGGTGTTTGATGGCACAGGTTGACATTTCCAACCTGACAGCTGAAAACCCTCACAGTTGAGAAGAAAGGAAGGCAGAAAGCCCCTGTAACAAAGGCAGCAGTTGCCACTGTGTGGGCTATGCAGAATGGATAACAAAAACTAGACCCATAGAGATACACACCCAGAACAGCCCTCTGTTGAGACATGCTCAAACCCATAAGAATCTCATCCCTCAGCCTGAGTATCAGGTCTCATCAGGCCCAGGCCTTGGCAGCTTTGTGTTTAAATTCAGATGCTTGTATCCCCCATGGTTGTAGCAGCCAGAAGCAATCAGTGTTCGATCTCTCTTTACTAAACTGAGGGCAGCATTTTCTGAATGCTGATTTCTGCACTGGAAAAGTCTTTAGTGACTGGAAAACAGCAGTAGCACGAGTTACCAGTAAAGGTATGGACATCCAGCACCATCTTCCCTCTCCTCTGGTTTGCAGTCCACTCCAGCTGAGTAGGAGGGTACGCCCGAGAGAACGGAGCTCCTCTCTCTGTGTGCTGTGCTGCTGTCAAGATCTTGCGCTGGCAAACAGCATTGTAGCCCTCCATGCCATGGTCTGACACAAACCTAGGGAAAAGCAACCACCTTTAGCACACTGCTCACCTCTCTTAACCCTAATGAAAGTGTAGCTGAGTCTTCTCTCCTCCTTACTTCAGCAACGGCTTCTCCAGTGCTGGTGAAGGAGCAAAGCAGCTCAGCAAAGTTGCCATCAGGACCCAAGCTCGCTGGCTGTGCTCCATGTCTGGGTTCTTCCATGTCTGGGCAACCACCTGACTAAAGATTTCGTTGCGCAGAGCCACATTATTCAAACCTCTCCCAGCAATGTAGTTGCCCAGAAGCACCTCCTGCCAGCCATGGAGATTCTTGTCACCAATGAACCGCAAGATCTAGAAGCATACAGGGGAAAAAAAATAGAGAGAGGTTTAGCTATAACTCTCTGTCCCAAACTTTATCATAATGTGACAGCTGGGGTTGTAGACACCAGAGTGTTTGTGAGCCTAAGAAGAGTAGTCAACACTGAGATCTAGATCTGAACTCGGGTTTTGTACACCACCTAAGTCCTAGGGAATTTGGGAGGCAGTCTTCATAGAGACTGGACCCTGACTGGAAGTCAGGATGACTTCAGTCTCTTCTTAGTAATGCCTCTGACTCAGAATTTGCTCTTGAACAAAATATTTCCCCTCCTTCGGGCAGAGCTCAGATACACAAGTGAGTTACAGCAGGCTACCTGTTACTGTGTCTGAGCCCACAGGCTGCCTACCTGTAAAAATATGTAAAAGGAATTGACATTTAACTGATCTTTGTGAAAAGCTCAGAGACCCAGACATGAGGAAACACAACTGCATGTTAAAAAGACTTTGGTGCAGTTAATATTATACCAAGTAGTATTAGATGTGGTATCTCAACCAACTGACTTAAGCAATGATTCAGTTTCTTGGCTATGCATATCAACAACGTCCATGCTTTTGTAATTTGTATTTCTCACCCTTAGGTGCAGAATATGATTTCAGCCTCTACACTTCAATATGTCATTAGATTATTCTTCTAAAATGTGTTATGGACAGCTTTGGAAAGAACATTCATGAGCAATGGCCTATTTTTTTCTCAAAGAACAACATTTCTTAAAATGGTTCATGGTAGTAAGCATGTCAGAGAGAGACTGGCAAAAACAGGAGATTATGGATGGAATTCTTTGTAGTAAATTCCTTTGCCAAAGAAATAGCTTTCTTATTTATTAGCAATGGAAAAAAAGTATCTTTGATCTTCAAGAAAAATAATAGTATTCTGCTGAAACACAATCCTATTCACAAGACTTCATTGAAGCTTATGTTCTTCTATGGTTGGGAACACTAGCACAAAGAGATTGTTTTTAGGTATTGCCTTTCCTAATGGGCTTATTTTAATTACATGCACTTCTTAAAAGGTTTACTAGACTGACTTAGAAATTAGTTGAAGTTTCATTCTATTTTCAGAGAGCCAGCATTACCACTTTTAAGAAGAAATGTTGGTTTCACATCCACAGAGGTGAAAAAACACCATCCCCCTTATGCAAACACTTGGAATCCGGGTGTGGTTCCAGGTGTACTTTTCTTGATGACAAAGTCCCTGCCTTTTTCCAGCCTTTATATAACAGTTCACTGTCCCCTGTTGTATACTGATGCAACTGTATGCCTGAGATACAATCAAAATATTTACTATAAACCACATCATGGAAAAGATCTGGGGTTTATTAAACTCTTTATGACTGACAGATACGAATAAGTGCTTAAGAAGACAGATCTCCCTTATGCTGCCAGTGCTACTGAATCTAGAATATTGTGAAGCTAAGACTTAACAGTCTAATTCCTGGATGTCCTGCCAAATTCTCAGGCTACATCATCAGACAATTCCCTTTGATCTGACTTGTTCTATGGATGGCCTATGCCCCTCCAAAAACACAGCAACTGTAACGAGCAGCATGTGATCTCTGCCAGGCTGTTCCAGTGCCTAGAAGCAGCAGTTTTTCTGCTCTCCTGACACACCATGCACTGTACAACAGTGGCCACCAGCAGCCTCTTGTCTTATGCCTACCTATTCTTCAGCAAGACCCTGGTCAAGAAAGGTGTCTCTTACCAGTTTGTTGACTTCAAGTGCACTTTCCCGGTATTCAGCATCCAGATGGGTTAAAGGGTGCTGGAGAGGCTGACCAGGGGCAGGGAAATCTGTCTTCTACAAAGAAACAAAAGAACAGAAACAGAGTTTATTCCTGGTGTTATTAGAACTAGTCTGTCTTTCCAGTGAGGAAGCAATGAAGAGACATAAAAAGAGTTCCCACCTGGAAGTGTGACTTAATGAAGGAGGAGAAAGGATAGCTGTTGATTGAGGCTGGGAGGGAAAGGTCATCTTTGACCTTGACTTCTGGAGGCAATGCCTCAGTTATCTGGTTGTCCTGTGCTCGACGCTGACCTGCAAGAGAAAGAGGTCTTGTGTTGTAGCAGTTTGAAGGGCAGTCAGAACACATCCAACACACAGTGCAACACACAGCTAACAGGCTTCCCACCTTGCCTGAGCACCTGTGCCAGTCCCCTGGCTCCAGGGATGCCCAGTTCACCCTTGCTGCCCTAATCCCCCAAGCAGGCACATCCTCACTTCCTTGACACCACAAGGCTGAACTTCAGGAGAGAGCTTTTACAGCGTTGATCTTTCAGACTCTTATCCCTGGATAACACCCAGAGAGCAGTCAGCACCTGGAGTTTCAATTCTGTTATGCAGAGTTTACACTCAGAAAACTTGTGCACAGATACTGCTGACAACAGTTCAGCCAAAAAGTAGCTGAGAGGTTTTTGTGATGAGGCAGTGGATGAAGGATTTACCATAGATAATATAGAAGGAAATTCAAAATTAAGAGATTTCTCAATGCAGCACAGTTTCTGTGTATTCCTCTACCCCAAACCCAATGTATCCCCTGATGCTCTCCTCCTCCTCCCTGTTCACATCCCATCAGCTTTCGTTTTCAGCAGTTTTAGTGTGGTTTGTCCCTGGAGCTCCTCTAGGTAATACTGCTCTCTAGACCAGCTGACAGTCCCTGGAGGGGTATGCCATGAAGTATGAGGTATTTGGGAACCCAGCACAGTTTGCTCCAGTTCACAAGACACTTCTGCCTGATTTTATCTTTTACAGAGCTATACAGAAGGCCAACAGCTGTCATCTTGTTAGATGCTATACCAACATAAAGAGGCAAATCCTGCCTCAACCTGTTTGAAACCTAAATACAAACATTGTACAAAGCCTCAGAGAGGAAACAAAACTGCAAATAACAATGTCAAGATCAGGTCAACAACTTGGCAAGTTGTTTCAGTTAGTGGCATTTTGGCAATTTGAAAACAGAACAAGAAACTTTCCATCCCAAACAAAATATTTTCCTTTGTTAAATTGTTGCATCCTTAAGCTGTTACATTGTTTCTACCAACATCTATTTTGACAGTAGTAATTCCTTTTTAAGACATATTTTTAAATGAAAACAAAATGATTTGAAAATGCCAAAATTGTAGTTTTGACTACTTCAGCCTCAATTTCCTTAAAGACTTTTCAGTAAAAAAGAAGATGGATTTAAGTTCTCACACCCCAGATAACCAGCTCTGCAGGAGACCTGGGTTCACTACACAGTTTGCTGTCACATAGCTTTCACCAAGAAGTTTTGCCCCATCACTGTCATCAGTTCTATCATCAGCAGAGTTCAAAACAAGAGCTGAAAAGGTAATAAGACACTGAATTTCAGTCTGGTGTTCTGCTCACTGGCACAATATACATGATACACAATATACTGGCACAATATACATGCCTTTATGGTATTTGCACTGCAATAATAATAAATCAAATACAACCCAAGTGATAGACAGCAGGTAGAGCAAGCACATACTGCTAGAAAATGGGAAAGTAAAACAGCATAGGAAAGGAAGGGAAAAGGGGAAGGTTTCTTACCTTCAGCTGACTGCAGGAGAGCAGCAAGCTCTGCAGGGATCTCCAGCAGTCCCACATCCTATGGAGAGAGCTAGCAAGTCAGTCACTGGGGTACCAGCACTGAAACAACATGTAAATCCTGAGCTGTTCTGTTGAGGCTGGGAGAAACTGCCTTTGAAAAGCTGGACAGAACAAGGATTGAGCTCTACAAACAGAGCTGTATCCTATTAACACAGGTATATGACATGGGTCAGCAAAGGAGGGAAAGGTGAGCAATTCTTGAAAAAAAAATAGCAACTGCCACAGGGGAAGTGGCAGGAAAGTTGACTTTTATTGACTCATCTCTCATTACTAACAGGTCAGGCATATTGCACAGAAGGGATTGCAGTGGAGGGGAAGTGCCATTTCCTCCTGCTCCTTTTTCTCCTAGTTTTATTTTTCAGTATACTAGAGCACTACAACTTAAATAGAGACAGATCTAATTCTGATCTTTGATGCACACCACTATTTTGGAGGTTTCTAAGGAAGCTCAGGTCTGTACCTGGGTAATTCAGGTAAATCTGGCTAATGAGCCTTGATTTGTCACTGTTTTGCCCCTTGCATGATGTGTGCATTTGTGGAAGGCAGGAAGTAAAAGGGCCAATGCAACACAGTGTATCAGCATCAATGTCAGCATGTACTGTCAGCTCAGGGCATTTCAAACAAGACTACTCAGATTAAGATACCATGAAATGAAGCCAGAGGCACAAAGCCTGAGCTTTTGGGTTTCAGACTTTTAAGATCTACAAAGTCCTTACTCACCAGCATCCTATCCTGACACCTCTCTCCACATCAACTGCCAGCAGTACTTAAAGACAGACTCACAGCCTTTCTGATCAGTTTGATTTTGCTCATAATAAAATACTTGGCTTTAAATCTAGCTTCTCAATAGTGTATTCAGGAAGTGGACTGTGAAATTCCACAGTCCCAAACCCACAGCTGAGGAAGCAGGTGATATTGCAAGAGTCCCCAGTGCTAGGTACTACTGATAAATCTGTGCAGAATTGTGGACAACATCAATTCAGATCTTCTTGCTACACATATCATAGCAAATATATGCCTGGTGTAAACATACAAATAATGACATTAGTTAGCAGTGTTATATATAGTAGTTTCTGTAGGTTAAAGACCCTGTAGACTGTGCAGTTAATTTGTTATGAAGCCTTTAATACCTACCTTCCTCTACAACATCTTCCATAAAAATATTTGTGCAGAACTGTCCCATTCCCACTCTTCATAACAGAACATGGTTATCAAAAATAGCCTTCCTCCTAGCTCCAGTGAACAGAGCCAGTGCTGTGAACACCTACAGTACTCTGCCTCAGGACCACTTTATCATGCCTGACTATGCCCAGAGATTGGGAAACACTGAGCAAGTGAGATAGTTATGTATTAGAAGGCTCTTTATACCAGGCGAAACTGCATTCTTGCTGCTAGGTTTCCAGCATATGTGTGGGCTCTGCACACTCCAGATGTTTAGCTGTTCCCCAGCAAACCTGGGATGAGGAGATGTGAGGGAGGGGGAACCTCCCAGACTGTTTGATAACTTACCATTCCTTGGTGTGGGCTCTTCTCTGTGTCTCCACTGGCCAGGGACCTCCCTCCTTGTTTCCTTTCCTCTAACTGCTTCTGTTGAGAGATGACAGAGAAATGAGGAGTGGGAAAAGACTTATGAGAGACTAATTCCAGCTTCTTCTGGGGACAGACTCCATGGATAGACAGAGGTTGGCATTCTGCTCTGGCAGATAAAGACAGAACAGCTGCAGAGCCTTCTTGGGACTCAACACGTTCCACTGAGAAGGGGATGCTCAGGCAAAGCCCTTAGCTTTGCTGAAACACCACCTGTCACACACAACAACCAAGAGCCTTCACCACCAGCCTTCCCACTACACCTGTCCTCCTTTGCCTGACATTTCAAGTGTCTCAGGACAAACGCACACAGCAGCTGTCAGAAAGGCTCACCTGCCTCCTCCAGCATCAAGGAACATGGTAACACAAACTGAACATGGATGGATGAACCTGTCCATGCAGAGGCAACCCTTTAGAGGGGTTGGGAGGGATACCAAAACCCAAACTCCCTTGCAGCTCTGTCCTTTCCCAACCATTCTATTGTCCCCCAGCCTCATCACTCACCTGACTCCTACTCTGAGATGGAAAAGGAGAGTCTCTCTCTCCCTCTCTCTCTCTCCTTGTCTATGTTGCAGAATGGTGTGACGAGATGGGAGGTTAAGAGGGTTGGGCTGAGAAAGACAGTAGTCATTCTGAAGTCCAAAGGGCAGGGCTGTGGGGCGGGGGGAAAGGAGGAACTTTGCAGCAGGTGAACTTTGAGACCTTTATTGTTCCTACTGCATGTAGAGACCTCAGCAAGCACTACAGGAACAGAAACAGATTCAAAAGAGCTGTGCTGTTGTGGTTACCTGGGAGAAAGAAAAGCTGGATCCTGTCCAAGCAGAAAGGGGCAGGAAAAGGAACAGAAACACCCAATGTTCTGGGCACAGCATGACAGAAGGAACCTCAGCTGCATTCCAGTAACACTGACCTTAACCCTTCACCCCATCCTTCGCTAGTCATGCTAGCAGCTGTACTGGGTCCCTCCCTCTATCCTGAAGCTGACACCTATAGGAATGTTAATTGCTACCCTAAGGACAAGTGGTCAAGTTTCCTGTTCTTATTAATAGCTTGTGTAAAATACTTTTGACTCCTTTGACAGAACCATGGCTCTCTCCTGTACACAATTTTCCATCTTCTGCCATGCTGCTCTGACCCCAAGTATGGGTCCAGCTGATTTCCAAAAGGCCAAAGACTTCAACAGCCTGAGGTAGCTGTAAGGTGTCAGGGAAGGATCACTGTGAACTGAAAAAATCTTATGTTTCAGTCACCATCTGAGAAAACATTGGAAATTGAACTGGACAACTTAAAAGAGCAAGATGAATGACTCATAGCTTAAGCAGAACAGCAACCCTGGAGGCCACAGATGAAATAAGCTCATATCTTGTGTGGGGCAACCTAGAGAAGCTCACATACAGACATACAAACCATACCTTTGCCAATTCTGAACTTCATAGAGAGAGAGAAGGCTCCAGTCTCTGTGATTCCTTTTTTTGACCAAATTTACATCAGCCAGAGATTGAAGATCCTCATTGGATCATTTCCAAGAAACCACCTAAAGCCATCCTTTCCCTGTTACCAGCTCGCTCTACCTAGGGTAGAACTAGCTCCTGAAGTACACCTGGTCCTGAGAAGAGTGTTGTTACCTGGCAGTGCTTCTTCCTTTGAATCAAAGGTCTGGAGATTAAAATCATGGTATTAAATTGCACCAAAGTCTTCTTCAGCCTCCTGTAACGCTTCCTAGAGGGATGTAAAAAGAGAACTGCTAGTGAGAGAAGCATCAACACAATTTAAGCAGATGGTGCACTCAATTCAAGGGTATGAGCCAAGCAGAACATTATTAAAATCAGATTTGGTGTTACTGTGTTAAACCTGGTCTTTAGATGTTTTACCTACAGTCTTTAGTTATTACATCAGCCTTAGCACAGGCAAGTTAATGTAACAGGAGCTGTACTTCCCCTGGAACTTCTGCTCAGTGTTGGGAAATAGGTTGGGAAGTCTCTTCCACAAAGGGCTGTACCTTGCCTGGTAACCTCGGAAGTGAGCCTGAATGATTGTCACTTTCTCCTGGAGGACACGGAGGCGTCTGCGATGAAGAAGGCATCGGAAGTTCCTTTGCAGGGTAACAATGGCCCAACTCTGCCTCTGCTTCCATCTTCTCTCCAGAAGCTGCCTGGCTGCCTCCTTCAGAAAGACCTGGGGCAAAAGGAGCAGCTGGTGACTCACAAGGAAAGCATCCAGCTTCTCTAAAAGTTGATCATGAATCAAAGTTGCTGCTTTATCTCTTTGTAGCACTTAGTTGGGGAACACAGGAGGTGCAGGTCAGGGACAGATGCGTTTGTGGAGCACAGGGAATCAGGGAGCGATGAAGGTTTTCTCCTTCTCTGTGGATACTCAAGACCCATCTGGACGCCTGTCTGTGTGATCTGTCCTAAGGAACTGGCTTTGGCAGAGGGGGTGGACTCGATCACTTGAGGTCTCTTCCAATCCCTACAATTCTGTGAAGGTTAGTAGCCAGGAAAAGCCCAGATCTCCATCAAGGAATGCTGGGCAGACAAAGGAATTGCTACTACAGCCTGGAGCCAGTGTTTACTGCTTCTTTATCTGAAATGCTAAAAATGCCTCCTTCACACTTGAGAGAAGAGGCAAAGCAAAAGGGAAGTGAAGGAAGCAAAGGCATGCAATGTTCTTCCCCTCTTTGGGCAGAGCACCAAGCTGCTCTCTGTGTGTTGGCAGCCAGTGAATAGATGGCTGGGCCTGTGTAGATGGGATGGGGTTCTCTGTAGGGTGTCACCTTTGTTACTCCAATCTGATAGAGGTCTGAGGGGTTCCCCACCACGTTAGACAGCACTGCTGCACAGCCTTCTCTCTCCTCCAAGCAGTTGTTCCCTCGTCCTGCGAGAAGGCCATACCTGGAAGAGGAAATGTTGGTATGACAGAAGCCAGGGCTGTAACTGGAGTCCTCAGAGAAGAACAAATCACAATGTGCTGACAAGTTCATGAAGGCTTTGTGTAGCTGGAGAACTGCAAGACAGTACACTACTGTACCTGGCTAGGAAGTTCTGGAATGGAAGACGAACTGGGTATCCCTCCTTTCTAATGTGGATGGCCTCCAGTATCCCAGAATGCCGCAGCTGACAAGTGACATACTCCACATCAAAGATATTTGACAGCTGTGAATATAAGGCAGAAGAAAAAAAAATAAAACAAGAAATAAAGAAAAAAGGAGACAGAGGGCAGAGAGTTTAAAAAGGGTCTCCTTCTGTTGTCCTGTTGTTGGGTTAGTACTTGCCATGGTCTATGGGCAATGGAACCCAAACCCCAGCACATCCTTTGGTGTCCAGCTGGCATTGGCTTCTTATCCTCCAGCCTGTGGTCACCTCACATGACCACAGGGAAGGGTGAGAGACAGAGACAAGAGAAGGGAAGAAAAGTTTCAAGCTGTGAAATGAAGCAAAGAGGTCCAAACCCCAATGGCAAAAGGAAAGCTGCTGGAGACAACTGGACTTCAGGGAACTTAGGGACTCCATAAGGAGCTCAGAGTGCCACCCTACCTTTTTGGGATTTGGGGTGATGCACCGAATGAAGAAGGTATGGCTCCTGCAAAACAGAAGGAAGAACCTTTGATCATCCTCCTCTCTGTGCTGACCTGGGAAGACTTCACACACTTCTGAGTTCAGCAGTCAGCCCACTGCAGAGATAGCACTGTAACAGTATCTCTCACCTTCTCAGCTTGGCTGTGAGATCCTGCAGAGACTGCTGGAATTTGGACACCAGTGTAGAGGCCTGAGGCTTGAGCCCTTTGCCTCTGGCCCCCAGCACTCTTTGCTGACTATAGGCAGCTTTTGCCTTTTGGAAAATGTGAGACACCACCTGCAAAAACAAAGAAATGACCAAAGCTCCCTCAACTGTATGGTAAAAACAGTCTCTTTATCTGAATCTGGGGACCATTCTTCCTCACCCCTAGCAGTGCCAGGAACCCAGCTGCATCCCCAGACAGTCTGTGCAATTTATATATAAAATGCATTAATTGCAGGCAAAGACAACTTGCTCAATTCCCAGGTGTCCTTCATTAAAACAAAATTCCTCACAGTTCCTCCTAGTTCTCCTGACACCTAACCAAGTTCTTTCTGCTTCTCACATTAAAGTAATGAGTGGCTCATTTGGTGTCTGCAACAGAGTGTGTCATCCTGAACCACTACAGTACCTTGAGGCGGCTCTGAGAGAAGATCTCCAACACCTCTGGACGCAGCTGGTCACGGTTTTTATTAAGAAACTTGTGGACCTGCAGAGGTAAAGTCTGATTTGATGCATGGTTCAGACCACCAACCAGAGAGGCAAACACCCCTCCTACACACACTTTGACTAGAGACAGGCAGCTGGAGAGGTAAACCAAGGGTAAATCCCTAGAGAATGAAGTTTGCTGTTCCCACTGCTATCAGGAGTAGAGAAAACGACTTTGCCTTTTAGGAAGAATTGCCCCTTTCCCCCCTCATGTTACCCAGCATGCTTTAACCCCTCACTTACTTTCAGCAGCAACAGCTTTCTAGGATTTCCAGGGCTCTGGAAACAAGCAGTGTAGGCTGTTGTGTAGCTGAGCCTATTACCTACTTTGCTTCTGTCCAGAAGCAGCTTAGTTACCTATCCTAATAAGAATGTCCTCATTTCTGATAAACTAATGCTAGAGAGGGATGTGCAGTTACAAAGAGAGGGCTTTGCTCCCAGCAGTCAGAGCTGGTCCATCAGGACATCCACAGGACACATCCCAGCTGGCCTATTGCTGCCAGCTCACCTGATAGGTGACAGGGCCCGCATAGTGCTTCACCGTGAAGACTGGCAAAGGCAGCTTGGGCTTAGTGTACCAAGGGCTGTTCCCATGATGGTAGTGACACTTCTGGAGGAAAGTGTGGTCTGTGGCCTGTAAAGTAGATGACAAACATGTTTTCTGCTGCCACAACATATTCAGTAGGCCAAAAAGCTGCTTTTAAACCAAAGGTAAAAATATCTAATACTTGTGCAAACCTAGCCCTTGTTCAATCTTTACAACTGCCTTGCCATAACCATGCTGTGAGAGGGATTACATAAGAGAGTAAGAACTTCTCACCTGAGTAAGTGAAGTCTGGTCATCCAGGATGCACAAAATGCCATGGGGTTTTGCAGCAATGAAATCTAGGCATGACTCACTGCACATCTTGGAAACAGGAATCCAAGCTAACTGCTCTTGGCTATATTCCTCCTGTTAAACACCAGCCAGTCAAATCCAGCCATGCAAACAAGAACAAAGAGAGTTAACAGAGGGATTTGGTTTATTCATAGGGAAGCTAGTGGTTCACTACTGTTAGAAACTTGCCCCAAAGTATCTGATTTTGCCTTATGAAAATCCTTCAAAAGCCATTAATCATTTTCCTAACTTAAGAGAGGAAGGCTGCTAAGCAGAATGATAGTGAACTGTAAAAGGCAACAGGTCTGATAAATATACTTTCACCTCCAGGTGGGTATGAGTGGTACCTGAACTGCTACAATGAATCTACCAAACAGGCTGAGATCTGGGGTACTTGATCATAACCAGTTCATTTACAAAATCTGTAAAAAGGAGCAAGGCACTAACAAGCTCCCCTTCCCTTAATTTACTACAGAATTAGTAAATGATATTAAATAGCCAGGTCTTTGGATTAGAATTCCATGAGTACTGCTTAAGAGGGCCAGGTCCATTCATCATCCTGCTTCCCCGCTGAAGGGTACTCTCCAGCTGAGGCTGCCTCAGCACATTCCACATGTGCTGCTTTTCACCTGCTGGCATGAGTTCCATTTACCTCTTCCTGGGCAATGACAGTCTGGCTGAAAAAACGCTGGAGATGCTCATTGGCAAAGTTGATGCAGAGTTGCTCTAAGCTGTTCACACCTAGATCCTGCAAAGACAAAAAGGCATCATCACTTCCAACCCACAGCCCTCCCCAGGAGGCTGTGTCTTCTTGCAAATAATGCACAGCACCAGATGGTGCTGATCTGAGCTGCTGGTGCAGGCAGCTGGTTCTCATCAGCAAGTGTGAATGAACCTGAGAAATTCAAATCATATTATGTCTGGTTTGCAAGCTCTCAGTCTGGTTTACTGACTAGGCTGAACAGCAAGAGGCAATACAAGTTGTGAAGGAGCACAAGGAGGAGAGGTGCTCTTGGATGCTCATCCCCACCTGTATATGCTCCATTGTTTTCAGCACTTATCAGAACACAGTGTTTAATAGGAATCCTAAGTGTAAAACTCTGAGGCCTTGATGAGCATATGCCATTCTAAGCCCCTGCTTTACTTACAGCAAGTCTAAGAAGTCCCCAGGAGCAAACAGGGGCAGAGACATAGGTGTATACCTATCATTCATGACCCAGAACTATAGATGCTACCCTAGCCTCAGTTTCAAAAAATAACACCTTTCAGTGCTTTTGCTTATGAAATTATCTGCTCTTGTCCTATCCCTGACCTGATCCAAAGCCTAGTGGTTCAGGGAGAATCTCTCCAGAAACTTCACTGGATTCTGGACTGGTCCCTACTCAGGCTGGGAATAACAGAAAAGCAGGATGTGCTGAAGCACATGAAAAGAAATAAATTCTAAGAGAGTGTGTTAATGTATTCCCAGCTTTATCCAAATCTTCAGGAACAGATGGGAACAGTTAGATTAAAACTATATTAAAAATAGTTTTCTTATTTCTGTTAGTAAATAGCACCAGGAATAACTAAAATGAGATACATTAAGAGCTAGCTTATCAGTACAGCAAGTGTTGATCAAAACAGGTTGATGAGTGATCTGGCTCACCAAGCCATTGCTGAGCAGCAGAACACAGACTGCAGAGAGAAAACTGTGAGCTGCTTTTACAGGAATTTGTGTGTAAGTGAATATCCTAACAAACTTCTGGGGGGTTTGTCAAACCTTCTTTAGGTGAGAATTGAATCATGGAGTTAAAATCCCCATGTGTTCTTTTAACTTCACATATAACTTGGCTTCTAAATTCCAGTGCACTTGATGAAAATATAGTTTTGATTTGTATTTAGTACAGCATATGAGGTAATTCAATGGGCCAAGCTGACTGAAAGTCCTGGGTTTGTTCTGATTTAAACCCAATTAATTATCCTCTTCCTTAGAAAGACAGAACCACAGGTAGCTACGTGCACTATCTATGCCTCATCATACTGGTCAGTTCATGCAAAGGTATGAACCATGCAAAGCTGACAGAGTAGCAGCACCAGAAACCACTCTGCAACTTGTTAACTGCCTATGATTGGGGGGACTCCACTTACACACCTATAACATTTGCAATTCACCCAGTCCTACATGCTTCAGGATTCTACCTATGCCACACAGTTTTGGAAGACTGTGGACTCCTCCAGATAGCAATTCATAACAAAAGTCTGTAGTAGAAGTATTAAATCACACCCTGAAGTGCTCCTGAAAGAGCACTTTCTACTGCATCTGAAAAAATATGTCCCCTCTGAACACATCACATTACATGGTACAATTACTGTCTTCTTTCTGGAGGGAGGGGACAACCCAAAAAGAACCAAACCCACTTGTCAGATATCTTTCTATTTCTGATAGAGAACCAGCACATGCATTTGCAGCTCAGAAAATATCAAAATAGGAAAAACAACCTCAAAACCATGGATGTCCACAATGCCCACAGCACAGTCGGATTCCCAGGGAGCCAACCACTCATTGATTTTTAGCAGCAGCCACTCAAAAAGCAGGTAATACAGAGTCTTGGCAATGGAGTCCCTGGGTAGGAGAGGGGAAGTAAAACCAGTTACAGCAAACACAGCACCCTTGGGTGCATCTCACCAACTCAAACAACAGCACAAGTCACCTGGCGTTGATGGCTCCTTCTACAGACAGAGGGGTGAAGATTCTATCATAAGATGTCACCTGGATACATAAAGAGCTGGAATTTACTGTTATTATCTCACAAATACACTTTTTAAAAAAATCTACAAGGAAGTCAGGCAGTTATTAAAGGGATATTTTCTATTTGGCATGAGAATTTTCCCAAGTTTCAAAGGGGACTTTAGAGAGTTGCCTTGAGGGGTTCAGCCCATCCCCATTACTGATCCAACACAGCAACCATTTTACTCCTCCTGATATCTCCTAGATTTTGGAATGTCTGAGGTGGTGGCCCTCTGCCCACAGAGCACTGGGCTAGGTCATTCCTTGCTTGAGGATGAATGAGAAATTGCCAACAAGGTACTCACAGTGACTCGGTGAGTGACAGCACTCTGCAGGAAATCTGCTGAGACATGCAACAGATTGGCCACAATCTGAATCTCAGTGTCACTGGCAATGGCTGCATGTTCATAGGATTCTTTCTAAATAATGGAGCACAACAGATTCAGTTGTGGAAAGGATAATAGGTTCCACTAGCCTGACCAAAATACCAGCATCTAGGTTCATTTAGGTTCCTCAAAGAGCCACCCAAACTCTAATGACCTTTAGAATCATAGAATGGCATGAGTTGGAAGGGACCCCAAGGATCACAGAGCTCCAACCCCCCTGCCACAGGCAGGGCCACCAACCTCCAGGCCTGGAGCTACACAAGGTTGCCCAGGGCCCCATCCAACCTGGCCTTGAACACCCCCAGGGACGGGGCATCCACCACCTCTCTGGGCAGCCCGTTCCAGCACCTCACCACTCTCTTTGGAAAGAACTTCCCCCTAATATCTAATCTAAACCTTCCTTCCTTTAGTTTTAATCCATCCCCCTTGTCCTGCCATTATCTGCCCTTTTAAAAAGTTGAATCCCCTCCTGCTTATCAGCTCCCTTCAGGGACTGGCAGGCTGCAATGAGGTCCCCCCACAGCCTTCTCTTCTCCAGGCTGAACCAGCCCAGCTCCCTCAGCCTCTCTTTGTAGGGCAGCTGCTCCTACAAATTAATTTAATTGCCTTCTATCGTCTGTCCTCACCCAGGTCAGTCTAAGGCCTAATATCATAAGAACAGTCTTCAAAGGATTTCATCCCCAGTCAAAACTAACATCCCTGGTCCCACCACATGGGATAGCAGCAACGTTCAGCACAACCAGCCCGTTCCCAGGCTGCCAAGCATTAGCGTACCTCATAGGAGGTAAAGCAGATATTCCCCAGTTGTAGAATGGCAGCCAGGACAGCCCAGGTAGAGGTCAGCTGATCCTCAGAGAGGCTGATTTCCTCCAGAGCTTGCACCAAGACCAGGAAGTCTTGACTGTCATCCTTCCCCAGGATGTCACAGGCTCTACCCTGAGAGAATGGGGACAGATAATCTCGGTCAACCCCTTTTACCCCAGGCTGGAGCTGAGCTACCAGCAGGAATCTTCAGAGTAGTTCAGTGTTTTAAGGAGTAGAGAAATCTGAACTAAAAAGACCAAGGACACCACTACTGGGAGCTCAGCACTCATGAGAGACCTGCCTCTCCTCTGGAGTTTTTGAGAGTAAGATCTCTCTTGCATACACACGCTAAGTTTGTATTACAGTTCCAATAGAGACACCCCACCTATGCCTTGCCCACTGCTGGAGTGCAGTTTGGGAGAAGAAGGGATGCAAGAATCCACTCACAAGTCAGTCATGTTGTTACCACAAATGGTACCAGAACTCAATGTATAAAAACAAATGGTTTTCTGTGCATCCAGAGGTCTGTCCTGGGTTACAGTCTCCCTCACAATCTTTGTGACAAATCTTTGTCAGGGATTCCTCACATGACCACGGCAGCTGTAAAGAGTTTGCCCACCTGGGAAAGCTGAACCACACTGCTAAATGGGAAAGATATCCCACTATTGCTACAAACTCCTTGAGTACGGTAAACTTCCATATACAAAAGAAACGATGCTCCAAGTCAATTTTTCAGCTTAAATAGATTGCAATCAGCAGTGCATTTCAGTGGTTTAAAATTTCGACCCATTGACTCTGTCAATGACACAAGTGTTTTGCCGAAGGTACAAGTAAGTGTCCCCTGCTCTTTTCAGCCCCACAATAAACTGCGAATGTAAGGCAAGGCAACGAGGAAAGGGTTTCTTCACCACAGGGTGGAGCAATGGGCCTACGTGATGACTCCTTTTCTAAAAGGCATTCTTTGGGAGCAGAAAGGGCCTGAAAGGCGAGGAAAAGGTCAAATAAGAGAGAAAGATAGTCCTTCGTAGGTCAGGTGTGAGAAGGAGCAGAGCAGATGTTTTAGCATAGTCTGGTGAGGGACACATCAGGAGGGAAATCTGAAGTTACTAGGCTCCTCACTAAGCAAACAGAAGTGATGCCTTGGCTATTTTACACTATCAGCTGCTGCAGAGCATCCTTGCCTCACTCACCTGGTTCAGGTAAAAGTAGGACTCTGCCTCTTGCAAGTACAACTCCTCTTTCTGCTCCATAGGCAGCCCAGCCAGTAGCTCATAAAATACATGGTAGTTCCTCTCACCACGGGCCTGATAGGGTACACGTTTCATAGAGTTGACACATAACTAGTTCCAAAACCCTGCAGAATACATGCTGCCATGAACCGAACCCCCAAAGAGCAGGGCTCTGAAACTCTGAGATCAGCAAGATGAGTTTCCAGGATTTCTCACTGACACCTTAAGAGCATCCCATCTGAGAGCAGCTGCTTTCACAGAGTTCCAATATCTAACTTTTCCCACACCCTAGACATTAAGAAAAACTAGTTGAGGAAAGATTTAACTTCCAGTAATCCCTAATAAGTGGCTTAATTAAACCTACTTGAGACAGAGCGACCTATTTTAGCCAAATAAGCAATCACCTCATGCTACACAGAGGGAACATATTTCTTGCTAACAGAAGAAATTGGAAACACTTCTCATACTTATTCCACCCATTATTTAATAGTAAATTTAAGATTAAATATAAATAAGGGAGAGAGGAATCCCTCTAGGAGGGAGGGGCACATCAGTCCTCACCTGAAACACCACACGAGACTTCTCCAGCAGGTACTGGGAGATGGATGTCCCCACCACGATGCCACTGAGATAAGACAACAACAGATCCTGTGAGAAACTAATTACAGCTTTCTGTAGATCCATTTCTCTGAGGGTTTAGCAGAGGGAGTTCTTGCTGGGAAACAAAGGAAGGAGCTGACCAACTTGGTCTTTTAAAGCTTTCCAGCTATAAAATATACAGGCTCAAGTTTGAGTTCTGAACAGCTTACAGAGTACAAAGGAGTTTAGACTTGAATGATCCTCACTGGATATGTCCTGAAAATAGTCCAGGGAATATGCCATGTCTCTTCCCTTCAGCCATATATGATTGCTGTTGCATTATCCTTCTCCCATCTGACCTGACCCACCCATTTCATACGTCCCCTGATGGGGACAGGGAACAGCTTTTTGTTTTGCAATTTAATTGCAACTTGCACAAATTGATCCTGGACCAAAACCAGGATGTCCAAGTACTACAGCAATAGTGGGCCATGCAGCCAGCAGCCTGGAGTTAGGCTGCATGCAAGGAGCTACAGTCCTTTAAGCCTGTTGTGTGTCCCATGTGGATTAGATGGGTGTGTCATGAAGGGCTGGATTAGTGAGCACACGAATATATACAATCGATTTGAGAAGAGTCAATATGGGTTCTATAAAAGGAGATCCTGTCTTGCAAACTTCCCAGAGTCATCTGAAGTGGATTACAAATTTGCAGATAAGAATGATCTGAGGGATACAGTCTACATGTTTGGACAAAGCTGTGGGAGTTTTAGGGAAACCAAGCAGAAAAGGTAAGGTCCTGACATGGGTAGGAGTATATGGCTAATCCTCTTAACAGTTGGAGGCAACCACTAGAGTTCCACAAACTGTCTGTCCTCTAACCTGTGAGCATTAGTCAAGCTTTGATGAGTGACCTAAAAGAGGAACTGAACAGCCTTCTGGTTGTGTGAAATTATTCAAGGAAGTGAGGATGAAGACCAACTGTGAGTAGCAGCAGACAGACCTTACAATACTGGGTGAGCAAGAAACTGGCACAGGAAATTCAGTGTGGATAAATGTGGTGTGTACAGGATGAAAACATCCCAGCTTCACACATAACCTGACAGGCTCCAAGTTAACCATTGCTGCTTAGGACTGAGACCTTGGGGTTGTGATAGACAGTTCCATGAAAATATCAGCTCATCACTGGGCAACAGTCAAAGAAAAAAAAAGAAAGAAAGAAAGAGAGAGAGAGAGAAGCCAGAAGTTAGAATGAGGGCAGGTTTGGGGGAAAAAAATAAAAGGTGTTTTTCACAGAACTGGTTAGACCTGTAGAACACTTGCCAAAGACTAATGTAGAGGCATGAAGTATATATGAATCCAAGAGGAAACTGGAAAACCACAAGAGTCTCAAAAAAAAAAGACCAAACCCTGAGCTGCTGCAAATGGTTAAGAGCTAACAGTGTGTTAGAAAAGAAAGTATTATATAAATTTGGCCTGTTCTTACTGTTACCTCAGAGATTGCTTGTGGCCAGTGTTGGAGACACTGTATTATATGGCTCCTTGGTATAAACTAGCTCAGCCATTCTTGTGCTCTTAATTTACCACCCATTTGAGAGGTGAAGATCTATTCTTTTGTGGAGGAAATCTAGAAGCAAAATAGGGGTATAAAATCACCCTCTTCCTATCCTGATACTAACAAGAGTGTAGGGGAGGGAGGGCTATTGCATGAACTCTAAGCACTGCTAAACCTTTTCTCACCCAAGGACCCCTTGAGAGCTGGAAAGAAATGTATCCCAAGATGTTCCTTCAACTCACTGTCGCAGGTGGACACTCAGCAGCTTTCCAAAACGGCTTGAGTTGTCATTAAGGATGGTTCTGGCATTCCCAAAACTCTCCAGGATGTGTAGGACATTGCAGGGCTTGAAGAAAAGAGGGAGAGAACACTTCAGCAATCACTGTTTTTTAAACCTCAGAAGGACTTAGGTATCTGTTAGTTTGAAAATCCAAGAAAAATGAGACTTTGCTGAAGTAATTCTTGCCTGGCTAACAGTCTCTTAAATTTATCTTCATGAGTTGCTCTATGAACTCTTCACCTTCACTGCTATGATCTTTCACTTCTGCTCTGTGTTTGTTCAGATTCACCTCCCAGACTCAGCTGTAAGGTCTCTAAGGCAGGTATCATCTCTCTGCTCAAACAGATACACCACTCTCTACAGCATCAGTGATCCCAGATACTAAAATACAGAACAACAAATACATCAACTGGACTCCTTGTGGAAGCTTCACCTTGTTCAATCACAAGGTATCCAAAGTCCAGCTCAGTTAAACAGAAACAATATAAACAGTATTACCTCTTCACCCTGTCTTTGGCTTCTACTTCTTGCCTAGCCATCCCTGCATAAAGCCAGTATTAGTGCTTCTTACCTGTCTGATCCTGTGGCTGTCTGATCTCTGGTACAGCATGGTCAGGTACTGCACAATTGCTTTGGCAGCTTCTGTTTTACCTGAGCCACTGTGTCCACTGGAGGAACAAGAGGTAAGGAAGTTGGCATCAACACAGAATTACCTAATTCAGATGTATCAGGGGATCTGCTACAGTAAATCAGTGGAAGTGTACTGATATACAACAAATTAAGATCTGTCATGTATTGTTTGAAACATTGAGACAACTTGACAAAACAGGCCTTCTCCTCCAAACTGATGGGATGCTATATTCAAATTGTGCTTGTACAGAGTGTAACACAAGTCTGTGTTATTCCTGTTCCCTAGGGACAGCACACAACAGCCAGAACAATAAATTCATGGACAGTGAAATAATAAGTGAAAGTCCTACATAAATAAATTAACAAGCATTTCAACAAGTACCTTTATTTCCTACCTGATGATGACACACTGCTCTTGCTCTGATGACTGGGACAATGTGTAGGCCATTTCTGCTATGGCAAAGATGTGTCTGGATGTACAGAAAGAAAACCTCAGTTAACTAACCTCACACATACAGCACCAAAAGATTACTCATCTATATTAAACATTGGCCAGTATCTTGGTCTGAGAAATGTGAGGAATCAGGGAAATCAGAGCTTTGTTCTCTGCTGCCATCACTGTTACAAGCTATTGCAAAGTTCAAGTTCCTCCAGGACCTCTTCAGCCTAACCTCAGTAATGCTCTGTGCCATGGTGTTTAATATAAGGGACATCAGCAGTATTATGTGCACTAGAGGAACCTGCCTACATTGCTAGCTCTGGTGGAGCTGTACCAGTGTTAGCAGTGGGGAGAGCATACTGCCAGAACTCCTGTATGGGCACATATAACAGCCCCAGCAGGTATTGAATTCAGGACCTTAAAATTGACCTGAAGAGTTTAGCTCTGTAGCATTCCAGGTCCAAGCAACTATCCCTTTGCTAAATGGATTGTTGACTTCCTGCTCTGTCAGACAACAGGGGAAAACAAAATGCTTTCTGGAGCACAAATGGAACAGAGTTTGGGGAGTTATTTGAGAAAGAGATACATACGGGGCATTTTTTGAGAGAGTCCCTTGACAGTACTGGGTAGCCACCTCTTCAGAGTAGATCCTCAGGTCTTTGAAAGGATTCACAGAAATCAAAATTTGCCCAATGTAAGTCTAGGACAAAAATAAGACCAGGGGAAAAAAGCTGGTGGCTTCTTAGAATTTTCTGAATGAGGAATGCAACAGAACCATATATTAATACAAAGATTAAAATTGCCTTTAAAGGAATACTGTCTATTCTGACTATACTGCCACCTGATTCAGGGCATAGTGCAACTTTCCAGTGATCATATGCAAAGCTCTGACATTAATATTTTGGACAAGTGGGAACTCACTAGTCCATGGTTATGTTCACTGGTCAGTATTTATTCTCCAAGCTTCACATGAAATTACAGGCACAAGGTTGAACTTGAGCCAGTAAATTCAAAAGGAGAACAATTACCTGTCCAAAACTAGTTCTGTATTGGAACACCTTGAAATGTGTGCAGAAACTGAAGTTTCTTCTCAAGATCTACAATTTTTCCTCAGAACTGCTTTGCTAAGACAGGAAAGTTCTACTAGGAGTAGCTGAGGCTAAAACTGAACCCAAGTACACTCATGGATCAACAGCAAACATCAAAATTAAAAAGATACTCTGTGACTTTCAAATTTTACCACAAATATTTCATGCTACCCATTTTCTGAGCAAAAGCAGCATCAGTATCCATCTTATCACTGTTGCCAGTGATGAGCAAGCTCTTGAAGTATTGGGTGCATCATTAAAGCTTGATGGAGTGATAGAAATTACTTTCTCCTACAGCTCAGAAAAGATAAGCACTGAAGGAAAAAAACCCAACAAACCAGCAAGAAACAAACCCCAAACCACTACCCATACATAAATAAGATTGCGATGGAACCTCTTCTTCAGACACAGAAGAACTGAGCTCTCACAGACTTCCCTACAAACAGAGGAAAGGACGTGTCAGCCATCAGCTTCACTTACATGAGTTAATATTAACCTTTCTGCCCTCCCAAGGATTTTGTGGGAGGCTGGCATCTGAAACTATTCAGTGCCTTCACGTGGTTCCAACACGTCTAGGATTAAACACATCAGAGAACAGAGCAGCCAAAGCTCAGAACATCCAGCCTGTCCAGCTCCATGTGATTACAGGTCCTTGCACACGGCCTTTGTAGTTATGGCAAGGGTAAAGGGTGAAGGACATGTGTGAGGAGCAGTGTTAGATGCTTATCTTTCAACAGCAACAGTGAACTGTGATTTAAAAGCTGTTAAAGATGGAGGGCTTGAGTTTGCCATAGCTGAAGGCAACGGGTATCACTAAAGCCTGATGCCATAGTCAGTAGGCAAACACCACAGAAATGTGCCTCTCTGAAAGTCTTCCTGACTTACAACTCACTTCACATAACAAGGATGTTATGTCAAATTCCCAGTTCTGTCCCTCTGTAACACTACAAAAGTCACATCAGCCTCTAAACCTCATTTCCCTTACCCATGAAATATATATGGTTTCTTTAGAACCCATTTCAGGACTGGAAACCATTTAACAAAAGAGGTAGAGTTCCCTGGATGCATCTGTAAGAATGTCTACTAACTGGGTCGAGCAGGTCTCTCTGGTGTGTGACTGCAAGGATTCAATGTGCACTCAGTGCAGCACAGCCTGGGGACATGCAACAGTCAGGAGTTCCCTCTGCAGCTGTGTTCCTCCCCACACATGTCAGTGTAGGTCCAGAACTTAAATAGTGCAATTAAATCTTTTACTGAGTGTTACTGTGGAGGATCAGTTACTCAGGTATGATATGTATCAAATTAAGTTTGTTTTCTGACATGGTAGTTCTGGATCTATCACGTGCTTTCTGTTGTTGAGCCAACAGTAGCTTTGAAGGGTAAGAAGCAAGCCCCTGTGACCTTGAATTAGCTGCAGAATACCACTGACAACACATACTCCAGTCTGGTCAAGTCTTCAATCTCCTCAACTTCAACATGGTGGTCTTCACACATGTACACCTGAAATGCATAGATACATTACTGAAAATCAGAAGTTCAGCTTCATTCCAGTACTGGAGACAGCACCTATGGATCAACAGACAGCACCTGTTTCTGCATGAATTCCATCTCTAACATATTGTCAGTGATGTCTTCTGCCTCCCACTGACCCTTGCAGACCTTCTTTGCATGGCTGTTGGCCAGATGTGGGTCCTTGTAGACGGCCCATTTGCTCAGGTTCTCAATGGTTAGTCGGGGCAGCAACAACTCAGAGTTCAGCCATTCTGCAGGATCACATTCCTGAGCCTGCTGCTGAGACCAATGAACACAAGGTGTGACTGTGGATCCTGTATTCTGGAGGCCACCCGAACCCTCTTTGATATCTGCCTCACTGGAATAATCTGATGTACATATTGGATTATCTTCTTGATGTGGAAGGAAGCCCTGGTCACTAATTCTCTGAGGGTTTTGATCCATCAAAGGTCTGGGAAGGTTACATTTGAATCTGCAACCCTGTTGCACAGGCATTACAGACTTTCTGTCTGATGAAGATCTCAGTTTCTCTAGAGAATATCCACTCCTAGAGCCCCTGGATAAGGAGCTCTTTGTCTTAACCATGCTGTGGACTCTGGGGAATACTACAGCAAACTTGGCATCAGTAGCACTGTTCATCTCTTCATTCAAGCTAAGTAAGTATGGAAAGGAACTGGTTCCATGAAGAGGGGAATCACCAGAAGGCAAATCAATCTGTCCCAATTCCTCTGCCATTTTAGGATCACCTTTTCCCCCCACTAATGGAGAAGACTCACTGTCACTCAACTCAGCACTCTCCAGCTCTCCAGCTGCACCAGAGAAGGCTTTACCAGATCGACCAACCCACCCAGCAGTGCTTATAATCCGGATTGCCACTCTATTTCTGAATCCAAAAGGTTTGCTACTCCTCTTCCTCTTCCCAAATTTCTTCAAGAGCCATCTTGAAATCCCAATTGCACGTGCCACACTCAGAAGACGAGCTTTCAGGCTTGCTTTCTTGGCAGGTTTTTGACCAAGCCAGCTGGTGACTTTTCTAAAAGTAGAATGGGTATTCAAGTACTTAGATCCTTTCCCATCATGCACATTTTCTTTTTCAGAAGGTGCCTCTGCAATCACTTCTTCTGTTTTCTCGTTTTTTGCCTCTGAATTCTGGCCTGAACTCAGTTTAGCTTTTCCAGTAACTTTTCCAACTTTCTTCTTCTTGCCAAGGACCTGCTTATCAGATGATTTTTTTTTAATAGTGGAGCAGCTTGAAATATTTGAAAGATTTAATCTTTTCTCTCCAAAACTTGGAGGTATGTTGGGTTCTTTCTGTGTGCTAGGGGTTTCTAGAGTCGTGGCTTTTGAACAGATGCCTTCAACATTTTTCAGGTCAGAGCTGGTTTCCAAAGCCATCTGGACAGAATTTGTTTTACAGCATGTTAATAGCTTGATGTCAGCATTTTTATGTTTGTTTTTTAGATTGAGGATTTGGGATTGAGAAGAGCATTTCTTTGTAAGCATCATTGCTGCTAACTCCTGCTTGCTGCAGTCTGATAAACTGTCCCTCTCTGTATGTTCTACCACTGTGCTTTGTTCTGCTATTTCAGGCTTCCCAGTTTTGTCTTTCAAAGTCATCTGCTGCTTGGAGAGCAAAGGGCTATCTTCCTGTGTGTTGCCTTCATCATTCACCTCCCCTTCCTGATTAGTTCCTTGATGTACTTCGCTAAGACTAACGTGGAGTTTTGCTTTCACAGCACTAGGCAGTGGTTGTTCTGTTGCATTTTCTTTTCCTCTGTCAGTGCTCTCTTCAGGGCTGCTCTCAGCATTGCTGTCAGAATTACCATGTGTATCTTTTGATATATCTTGAACTTTGTCATTTTCCAATATATTTTCCTGTCCTCCTCTGTTATTGCCATTTTCTGTGTTCTTAAGACCTTTAAGTTGGAATTCTGAAACGCTTACATGATTTTCCTCACTGCTCTCAGCTACAATAGATTTTGCTTGTCTTGGCATATCATTTTGCTTCTTCATTTTCTTCTCTGTCTCCAATTCTGCAAGGTCAGTGCCTTCATCCTCAGATTCATCCCCTCCGTCTGTGGTCAACTGCTTCCCTTCAGTTTCGTTAGATGTTTCATTGCTTTCATCAAGCAGTTCCTTGTAGCCTTTTCCTTCAGCCACAGGAGGATCTTCCAGCATGGCTTCTTTCTCACTGATGCCATCCTCTGAAGAACTGCTGTTCTCCTCACTGTTTGCAGTGCTGTCCACTACAGTCCCTTTTTTATGGGTCCGGTGGTCTCCATTGCTGGAGTCAGAACAGGAGCTACCCAAGGTTTCCAGGATATTTTCTTCTGCACTTTCAGTGACAATAATCCTGGTATGTTTTCCAACTTGCTTTTCCCCAGTTCTCTCACCTCTTCCCTCTGCCATACTGCCTTGGCACCGAGAGCCTGACTTCTGCTCAGAAGCTTCCTTAAAGCCATGATTCTCATTGTGCTTTCCCCTATGCCTGGCATTGTCTGCCTTCTGCAATAAGTCTTGTTTCTGAAAAGAGCATTCAACACTTTGCACTGCAATTGACTTTACAGACTCTGACTCCATGACTTTTTCACTGGCAGCTGGATGCTTTCCACACTTCTTTTTAACGCTGTGTTTCTTGCTGTTTGTGGCAGCCTTATCCTCCTTATCGCTGCTGTCCTCACTTTCCCTTCCTGATGTAACTTCTTGTCTCTTGGAGGCCTTTCCTTTTTCCCCTTCCAACTTGACCACTAATCGTTCTCCATGTTTTCTCCCCAAAGCAGATTCTCTTTTCCCATTTCTCCTGTAGGCTCTTTTCCCCCGGAGTAACTTTTTGTGGCCATTTTCTTTGCTTTCTTGAAGCCTCACCAGCCTCTGAGCCTCTTCAAGGGTGTCATCCTGTTCAGGTAATGATTCTTTGCCCTTCAGCTGGCCTTTACTCTTACCTTCCTCCTGTCTCTCCCAGTGGATCTTTGAATCTCCTGGGGAGCTTGTCTTTTGCTCACAATTCAACACTTTCTCTTTTCCAACTTTTTTGTGTCGAGTCTTGGATCGGGGAGGAGGCATTTCTCCAGTAATTAGGAGTATATAAGGGCTTTTCTCAATTCACCTGAGAAAGGAAACATCATGCGTTTTGCTGTGAAATAAGCTACAAAGAGAACCTGAATCTTCCAAAGTGGTAATTTACCTCATTTCTATAGAGCTAAACAAACATTTGCAAAACTGTACCTGTGCAGCAGAGGAATGCCAAACCAACTGTGCTGTTCCAGGTTAATCTCTGGTTTATTTTGTCATGCAGCACCCTTATTCTCTTCTTTTATTAGGACTCTTGCCAGACCCCAGTCACTACAGGCAACTGAACGAATGTCCTTGGTGTTCCACAGTTAACAAAGGTTTGGCCACGCTGTAGTTTAAGAAAGAATGACTATATTATTTCAGTTTTTCCTTCTCCAATAACCTTTTCTGTGATGAAGAAGAGAGGAATGCATCTAATTATCTACATCAAATGAATGAACAGTAAACAGTTAACTCAGTTTCCTACGTAGCCAGAATCACCTCTGGACCTTTATGAACAACACTGTCTTGCAGGTTGAAAATACACAATGCTGGGTAAATGCTGTATTGCTGAGGAGAAGTGAAGACACCACAACTGAGAGTTTAAAACAAACAACCAAACCAAAACAAAAACCCAAGCTCATACTGTAGAAGCTAAATTGATACTGCAGGTCTAGAACCTGTACAAGCTGATCTAATATGTAAATAGTAGAAAGGATGCAAAAATATAAGCCACATCTTTTGTGGCTTTGTTTATTAATCTTCCCCCTTTTATTTGAACACTTGTCTCTTAACAAGCAAATAAGTACTTGTTACATTTAAATATATACAGTAATTACAGTTAAAGAGTATCTGATTTTCCAGGGGATAATCTTTAACATTTTCACACATCAATGAACAGATCATACTCAAGATTTGACCTGTCATGAAAACAGTTGAGCCCAAATAGCAAAATTTATGAGGAAATCATCTCTCACAGCCAAGAATGTCTGTCCATGAACACCTCTTCTGCAATCTTGTTGGAGAAAAGGCTACATACATTGGGGAATGGGAAAAAGGGAGAAGCATTAAAGTGGTAGGAAAAAAATATAATAGAGTGGACAACAACAATAATCCAATCACATAAACTGATTTCTGCAGGAAAAGACAGTTGAAACTAAGTAGGTTAATTTTGTAACATAGGTCTACACTCAAAAATTGCTTCTGAATACATAAAATATTGATAGAAAATTGCCTTTTCCCCTTTCCCTTCCCTTCCCAGCTAGTGTATGTTAGTTGCCCACAGTAAAAACATTTTTAATTCAGTATAACAGATTCTACATGAGGATTTATTTTGATATGTAACTGTACTACAAAAACATACTGCATAAATCCTGGCAAGTATTTGTATGCCAAAAACCCCCTCATAATACAGACCCAGTGTCTGTGGAATTGTCTGAATCTTTTCTTTTAGCATGATGGGGCTGGTTTTGCATGGTCTGTCCTATGAACAGGAGGGTGTCTTCCAGGATCTGGCAAGAAGTCAGAAGTAAATATTACATCACTACCTAATGGCATCACCATACAATTCCTCCTGAGTCCACTGTTATTAGCTGACAGTCTAGGAAACGTCCGTTATTCTAACTATTAATCAGCATTGCTTATCTCTACCTTTCCTCTAATCATAGCCAGGAAATAAAGGATGCAAAAGTGCCCAAAGGATTAGTCTTGACCTTTCAGCCTGTTGAAAAATATCACTTCTACCCTTTCCAATTATAAAGGATCTTTATTTTATGAGTCAACCTCTTGCTGCTTCAGACAGACCAAAATACCTCTTGGGCTCCAGACTCCACTCCTACCCATTTGTCTGAATGAAGTGCTAATGGCAGAGCCTGGTTTTGATTCCCCAGTCACTAAACATTTCAAGGCAAAGATCCAAACCAGAAAACGGCAAGGACATAAAGTGAAAAGAAAGGATGGACCAGAGAAAGGAAAACTTGGAGGTGAATGGAACAGGAGAGGGAAAAAAAAAATCTTATAGCAACCCAACAGTCTGCAACACCTTTACAAAGGAAAAAAGGTTAAAAGCCTCCTGTTAGGGGCATTTGTAACTACCTTAGATATTGTATTAGCTCGTGATTGGTGAGGAACAAAGCAGGACACAGGGAAATTCCATTATATATTTTGTCCTCTCACCTTTGTCTGTTAAACTCTTCTCTCCCTCTGTTCCTTTTTTCTCTTTCTCTTTGTTTTTTTTCAGCCAACTCCATAGATTCTCTATGGTCAGAAGAGAAACTTCCACCCTCCACAGCCGTACAACTCCTCTCAATAGGCAGCAGAGGACCTAGCAGACAAGATTTTATTACTAACTCCTACCGTCATCACAACTCCACACAGTGTTCACTTACTTATTTAAAGGCTGAAACACAGCCTCCGAAATCCTTAGTCAGATGTTGGACTATTATGGGATGCTGGCAATATATTTACCTGTCTTAGAGTTCCGAACCCTGCATCTCAGTGATCATGGTTGCAGTTTAAAAGCTTTGACAGCCATACCCAACAGAAATGGGAACTGCAAAGATGCACAAGGGGTGGTGAGGAATTCTTGAGAGATGGGGTCAGGCAAGGAAGATTAGTTATACTATATGCTACAAATGTTTTCTTCCCCATAGTGAAAAATTAACCCTTGATGGTTATTGTACACATGCTGCGAGCCCAAAAGAGTTCTGGCTGAGCTTTGTTGAAACTTGCTTCCATCCACAGGCCTCTTCTTGCCCTAGGGTAGGGGCATGGGGGAAGAGTACACAGCCAAGACTACAATTCAACATAAAGCTCTAAATCTTTGCAGCTGCTATGAAGCCTGACAAGGAAGGAGGATTTTTAACAATCAGTACCTACACTGCTGGATGGAAATCCATCCACACTCCAGAATACCTTGCTTGCAGGACTAAAACTTGCCCAAGCATCCTTACAAGTTATTAAAAAAAACCCCCAGACATTCAAAAATAAATTCCAGTGCTCTGGAAACAAACTGGTAAAGAATAGCCCACTGAACCAAAGTTTGCCTCACCTCAAGCACCCCAAGGAGGGCACCAAAACCATGTTTCAGATTTACACAGTTCAGGAGGGCTGGTGCTCTAGAAAAAGCACATTAGGCATATGTAAAGCACTTGGTTTTATTGAAAATGTTCTTTTGCATACTACCCATTTTGTACTCTTTTGCATGACAGGAAAAAACCAGTATCTCCATTTTCCCCAGCTGCAATGACACTGAGTAGAAAGCTGCTGTCTGGAAAGCACTGACACACAGTTTAGGATTCCTCAATAATCAGTGTCTTTAGTGTTCCATCTAAACTTGTGTTTTTGCTCTGGTCTGGAGTTGCCACTATTCAAAATATCTTGGACATGTATGTTGCATAATACAGAGTTCATCTCTTAACATCAAATCCTCTTCTTTCATCTCTCTCTTTAAACAGTACTCTCTGTAATACGTAGGTGGCTGGTCACCTTATTTCAGGCCCCCCCTTTCCCTGCTTATTACACCAATACTAGTGGCCTAGATCTCTAAATCCTGCAACAAGACTTTTGTTACTGAGATTAACGCTAGCTGAATTAGATCCTAAATCCCCAGTACAGAATAGTTGTTAATATTCTATCCTCCTGGGGGCTTAAAGTTGATACAGCTTGTCTACAATGCCAAATACAGCAGAAAAAAGCAAAAAAATCAGTCTTCTATCATGCACTACTGCTAGATAGTAATGTATCTGAAAAGCTAAAGCCTTCTACAAAACAAAACTGCTGCAATACTTGGATGATGAGGAAAACCAGAGCCCAGATTTGTAGGGAGCTTAGACACTGAACTTCAGTTTGACCCACTGCAAAGATAGGACCCCAGGCTCTGAAGCTAGGTTAGAACGTGAAAAACCTAAAGTTCACAATTCTTCTGAGACAGGGTTTAGAGCAGCTTGTTTTGTAACACCACTATTATCACTGGCAATGGCAAGATGAATCACTGCTTATATAAACAATTCCTTTGACTTCAGCCCTGCTTTGATTAACTGCCCTGGACCATCTGCTTCCTGGACACACTGGAGCAGGTGAAAGATCTTGCTCATCAGTTTTTCAACTCCCCTCGCTGTACCTACTTCATCTAAACCACTACAGATAAAAGGACAATTCAATTTTGTTCTTCCTTTTTAGAAGCAACAAGAATCCTTTCTATCAGAGAAAGGAGAACCTCAATGCTGTTAAGAAACACCGAATGAACCTACAGACAAAAGAAGAGCAGATAGCTCATGCTGTTATTTTAAGACCAGTGGAGAAGTGAGTCTTATCTTCCCTGAACACAGTGGTTTCTCCCAACTCAGACAGAGGAAAAAGTACAGTCATTAATCTTAAAGGGAAATGATTTGACCTTAATTCTTAACCATTTCTATTTTCATTCACCTGAACAAATTGCTCAAGCTCCTTTTTTATCACCCTGCACAGTCATTTTTTCCACATACCTACGCCTGATCCCAGCGGGCGTCTCAGTTCCGTGTATCATAGGTCACATCCATGCAGATGGCAACACATTCACTCTCTTGTGTGCGGTTTTGATGCAGCCCAGAGTCTGTTCCAGTGTCCCTGCAAACCTGCCCAGTTGTGGAGTCTAACATCAACTCTGGCTGGGCTGTGCCCAAACAGTAGATGATTACAGGCATATGGAAGGAAAGTAGCATCAATAATTCAAGCTTTCTCCTGGTACCTTTGAACTTTTCAACCAGCAATATCACCAGCTGGTTGGCAGAGTTTTGGATAAAAGAAGAGGTGGGATTTCACCTGGGCATGAATCAGGCTCAGACATGGTATGACTAGGTGTATCTCTAAAGAAAGACTGAAAAGGAGAGGACAATTCCAATACTAAAACATGTCTGTTACAATCCAAGAGGCTACCAAACAAGGCACAGTGAATACTATCTAAATAAGAGCTTAGGATAGTGAAAAGGATTAAATCATAGGCCTCTTTCTTTTGAATCCCTGGAGTTTTATTTCAGGGAGCCAAGCATGGATACCTCAGCCTCTGCCCTCTTCTTGCCAATAACAAGCTCTCTGCTGACAGCAGGAAAGTAGTTTCTAGCTCAGCACTGAAAAGACAGCAAAACTGGCACTATTTTTGACCTCATTATGCCTAAATCTCAGTCCAAATTAAGCAGAATGACTAAATGTCCTTTCAACTTGAATTTCCAAATAAAGTCATGCTCCCCTTTAAACAAAGCTTTTGCAGACAGGTCATGGCTACTTGCAGCAGCTGTTTATGTCCATGTAATGTCACTGTCTAATTCAGTGAGAGTTCTCCTCTTCCTAGGTTCTTCTCAAGACAGTAGGTAACAGGACAAACAGAAATGCACACAGTCTAGTCTGTATATGCAGTGTCCCTCTGCACTCACCAGATTGTGAAGTGACAGCATGGTAAGCACAGGATTTAACTACACTGAGGATGGCCCTGGTTCTTTAAGGCAAAGCCTCCTTCTACTCCTTCCCAAAAAGGCTTTTCAGAGGAGTTGGGAGATTAAACAAGATAAACTCAGGTGTGGCCAGCAAGCAGAACAAGTGACCCTAACATAAAATGTGATGAGTGCTGTTAAGATAAGATATTAGATGCTTAGCAGCATTCATTTGGGTGGGGCCTGTTTTCCTATCTCCTTCAAGGAAGCCCCTGGCTGGTATGTACTGTACTTTGAGGGCTCCTCCACTAAGAAGATCAAAACTGGGTGCTGAGCAGGACAACTTAAGAAACACACTTTACCAAAGCTTTCTGAACTGCACAGTCCTCTTCTCCCACCTCATGAGAACAAGACTGTAGAGCAAAAGATTGTTTCACTATTTCATCATGTTCCTTTATTCATTATTTTAAAATAACTCTCTATCCTTCTCTGCATAGAAGAGAGATCCCTTTTGTAAAGCCCAGAATGGCTGAGGTCATTTAGATCATGAATTCCTTATCCAGTCTTGAAAAAAGCCTCGGGGCTCTTAGCTTTAAACTTCTAAATGTGTACATGGAGAGAGCAGCAACTTCTCTGAAAAATCCAGCTCTTCCCAGTTCCTGAGGAGGAAGTGGCTCTAACAAACCTTATATTCTTATCAGCTGGAGCCTTTTCAAGGCTCTGCATGCCCAAAGCAGAACTGGAGCCCTCAGTTTCTTTGATATCTTTGATTTGTCAGAAGTCCCAGATGGTATGGTTGGAGTCTGAGGACGGCCAAGATGAAGGTACTCATCATGTTCACTATCTTATCAGACTACTGTCTGCTTTGAGCTACACAAAGATGAGAAAGGCTGAATTGATGCTGTGCAAATATTCCCTCTCTATTGCACTTTCAAGCCTGTCTGCCTCAGCTCCCCTAACCTGAAGTCTCTGCACAGACTAAACATTGCATTTGTTGGCTTTTTGAAGTGCTCCTAGCACGATGCTGGCAGCTCATTCATGTCTTTTTAAGGGAAGGGGAGATTTCCAGATTTCAGCTCCAGGTCCCTGAGCAGACTGGACAGTATGGCCTAAGACTTGAGTTCAATGCCCACCTCAACATCTACCACATATTTTTGCCCAAGTCATTGCTTCAATAACAAGACAGATTCACCTGAGACAAGAGCATGAATACGGATGCACCTTGCACTTGTGCACATCACCCTCAGCATCTGGTACATACTATGAAAACTAAGTCATCTTTTGAACTAAACTTTCCCAGTTTCCCTGCCCTTCTCTCCTCTGTCCATTTCTGTTTAAACACAAAGAGCTGAGAAGGCAATGCTGGCTATAGGTAAGGAGGTGGGAAGTATATTGTCTTTGTGAGTTACGTGCTACCCAGGGTTACCAGTACCAAGGGGAATTTCCAGCTGGCCAGGTCCTTTGACTTAAAAGCCCTTTTGCCTTGAAGAAACTGCTTTGACTTGGGAGACAACTTTGGGCCTCTCACTGTTTCAAACTGGTAAGGCCTCGGCTCCTTTCTTCCACCTCATTTGAGATGAACTAGAAGGTCTCCAAGGTCCTCTTCCCCAGCAATAACCTAAGCAAGCCAAATAAAATATTCATGACTGCAAGAAGAAACCAAAACAATTAAGTTACATAGGTTTGAAAACAGCCTCCTTGAATATTTCAGGAGCACTTTGTTGCCCAATTGTCTGCCAATCAATGAGGCTGGATGATCTTGTTACACTGGAAGCCAGTGTCCCATGGCCTCTACCCAGAGGTCAGCCAAAACAGCAGACCAACACACTGAACAGATGGTATTACACCCTACTGGAGGGATGGACTTTCTCTGGGTCTGAGCTGAAAGACCCTGCTCTATGCTAAGACGCAGCTCAGGCTTCCTCCTTTTAACCCCTAACTTACCTCTGTAGTTAGTGTCTAAACAGGGCGAACTGAAGATGCAAGACCAGGCAATCATGTACTTTAATCTTCCTGATTTCATAACTAGAGCAGGGACTCCACCAGTTATTCACTACTATTAATGAGAAGAGCAAGAACTGGTGACAGCTACAAAGATGAGGGGACTGGAGCATCTCTCTTAGGAGGAAATGCTGAGAGACCTGGGTCTGTTTAACCTGGAGAAGACTGAGAGGGAATCTGGTCAATACTTACAAATATCTAAAGGGTGGATGTCAAGAGGAAGGGGCTAGATTCTTCTCAGTGGTGCCCAGTGACAGGTCAGTGGGCACAAACTGGATCACAGGAAGTTCCATCTCAATACAAGGAAAACTTCTTTGCTCTGCAGGTGGCAGAGCCCTGGGACAGGCTGCCCAGAGAGGTTGTGGAGTCTCCTTCTCTGGAGAGATTCAAAACCCACCTGGAGGCAAATCTGTACAACAAGCTCTAGGCGATCCTGCTTTGGCAGGGGAGTCAGACTGCATGATCTCCAGAGGTCCCTTCCAACCCCTGCTGTTGTGTGAATCTGTGATCTCTGGCCTGATTAGAAACCAGCAAACAGGACCCTAAGTCATTCTACTGCATCTTCACTGCTGTTATGTGTTGTGCTAGCTAGAGTATCACTAAAGACAATGTGATCTTTCTGCTTCTATCATGCTTTCTTTTTACTGGGCGCACTGAGGTGCCTGGGTGGCCTCAAATAAGAAGCACTCCTGGCTCCCCTCCCCCTTTTCTGCACAGCTGGGAATGATGTGTTTGCTATGGAACTCATTTGAGCCAGTGAAATCCCCTGGATTTGAACTGGTTTTCAAATTATACATGAACACAAGAGACTTTCCAGTGGTGCCTACCACTCTGGTGTGTGGCTGCCCAGAGGAGCTGTTCTCCCAGGAAAAATTACTTCTCCACAGAAGGTGTCATAGTCCCCAAAATATAAATCATGGGATCAAAGTGAAAAGTTAGATTGTCCAGACTGAAATTACTACACCCAGGTATCTGAAAGGCCCCAGCAGATACTAATAAGCTTGCGGAGGTAAAGGTAGAAGGAATCATGCAGCTAGTGGTAAGGTTTCATATTACAGCTAAAATGACTTTATAACTGCTATCTGAAAGGGGCCTCTCCTTCCTTCCAGTGCCTTCTATATTCTTCAATTGATTCCTCACATCAGTTCTGGTGTTCACCTTGGAGCAATTTGACCTTACAGGTTAGTTGAGCTAATGGTGAGCTTCCTCTTAAATGAGTATGCCCACTTTCCTGCAACTGCTCTTGCTAGTTATTCCCTTACTCCAGGCTGAAAGTCATTGGTGCAGTTGACTGATTAAGAAAATTTTAACATAGTTAAAAATAAAATTGAAAAGCATAAATATGTACTAGGAAAAGAAAGGAAGCAGGAACAACTGGGCAGAACAACTCTTAGCAGCAACACCACAGATAGGAAATACTTTTAGGACTCTTAAAGTCTGGGAAGGAAAGGGGAAGGGAGCAGAGGGAGGCTAAAGTACCAAGAAAAAGGTTTGGTTTTGAACCTTTGACAGATGCTCTGTGAAAAGCAAATTATAGTGGAACAACAGAAACTTTAGTGTGATATTTGGCTACTCATTCTTTTTGTGCCTTGCTGTACAGTCTTTACAGTTTCACAAGCACAGGCACTCTTACTATGCTTAGCTACTAAAGATCTGGGGCAAACTTGAAGTGGTTTGCCTAGCCAGATATTAGAAGACACACTGAAGGACTCTTCAAGGGGATTGCCTCCAAAACTTGTCGTTTATTTTGTAGGATGATGAATATTTTCTCCCATTTAATATTAACAAGCCTGTCAGTACCTTGTGCTCTATTCCATTGTAGCTATTTAATTTCCTGTAGATAGATCCTGATTCATTTTATGAGAGGTCTCATTTCTCCCTGTGCACAGGGGGTATCTTCATAAGTAATAAATACCTCTCAATAGACACCCCTTTTACAAGGAAATGGTTTTTAGAATTTGAGTCCCTTACGTGCTGTATTCATTCTAATGAGAAGTTGCCTTCCTGTGCATAAGCACTTCTAAGACAAGCACATCAGTGAGCAACTTAATGTGCTGAACCAAGTCTGTTCAACCTTATGAAACAAGAAAAGATCACAGCTACTATCTGCTGCTTCTCATCAAAGAACATCTACCAGTGTTAATGGCACCTGGCTCCCATGTTATTAAATTAACTAACAAGGCACATGGAGCTCTGGTACATTCATTCATGACTGTGTGCAAGCTACTGAGAAATCAGCCTTTTTCTTGTGCACTAAAAAAATTGCTAGATGAAGACCTTACCTTCAAACAGGCTTTTCTAAACGTTTAACAAACAAACCTCTAACTAACAACTGAAAGGGCACAGAGAACAGTAGGGAGGAATCTGCTTACACATCATTAAACAGAGTTGAAACAATATGATTTCCATCCAACCCAAGGTTAGAGTGTTTGAAAGTGCAATGCACTTCAGAGAGATGACATGATATTATTTCACTTTGAAATTCTTATATCCCACTTGCCATAGTCAAAACAAGCTGCTAAAGGATGGACCCTGAGTGCTGCATGACAGAAGTCCTAAAGCCCAGACTCTCAGACCACTCTTAGTAAAGGTTTCTTTCTGTGCTTCTCAAGCCTTTAGGACTGAGACATTGCCACCTGCTGTAGAGTCTCCAGCAAGTCAACTAAGCATAAAATTAAACCAGTCTTGTTTTAAAGGTGAATTCCATAGTATGTGACTACTATTTGGTGATTAAATTTTATTATTTCCAAAAACTGTGCCTCATGGGCCTAACTTGAACAGAAATTCCTTGAGATGGATTTTTTAAAAATCTTCATTACTGTTTATTTAGATTCAAAATATCTTCCTATAATGAAAATACAGGCAAATATCACCAACTCTGAACTCTGAACAAACTGTCACAGCAGTGACATCATCAAACCAATTGAGGGCTATCATACCTCCTGTGGTCACAAGCCTGCATTTCATCTGTTCTTCTCTGTCAGAATAAAGGCAGGAGGATGTATTTGTCTGTGCAACCACCACACCTCTTCCAAATTCCACTTCTGGAGCTAACAGGACAGACACTCTTCCAAATCCAATAATCTTCAGACTTCAGAGTTTGGAATAAAGCTCCCTCAGCAATAGCTTAAACCGCTTTCAACTCAATATACCACCTAAGCTAGCACATTCTCCTTAAATAACACAGCCTTTACTTGAACCTGCCATTTTCTCTGCTTCCTCAGACTCACCTCCATCAGGACTTGAGCTGTAACATCTGACTTTAGGTGGGATTCAGTACATCAGAGATGTCCATATGTAGCAGATTTATGTGGGGTTTTTTAGGAGCTCAGCCTGTTTTTCTAGGGCTCAGCACAGCAATCTGATAAAGCTATGTTCCCTTCAAGGAAGGAGAGTGTGAACAGAATCCAAACTTCATTTATGAAGTCCCTGCCCTAAGCACAAGCAGAGAACAGGAGAATGAGCAAAAGAATTATATTCAGAGTCTCTTTAGGAATAAACATGTAATATACAGACTCACTTGCTGCAGGAGTATGCAGGAAGAAAAGATCTGTATCTTTGGAAGGGAAGAGTCAGTAACAGGCTAGATTCTGCCCATGGATTTACAGGTCCTTCCTACCTAGGTGACTCTCCATGACTGCTGTCAGCATGTCTTTTAGGACCATCCATCTTAAAGAGAGCATCCTCGCCAAAAAACAATTTTAAAATATAGCTTAGGTCTAGACACAAAACCTATGCCACAAAGAGCTGGAGAGCAGCAGTCTCTTTGCGTTTAGCTGGGGAAGAGGTGTGCAGTGGCACCAGCCACACAAAGTACCTTTTTAGCTTCTTTCCTCTTTACTGAAACAGGCCAAGAGTACAAGGAGCCTTCCAGCTTTCCTGTCTTTGTTGCATTCCCAGCAACTCTCCTCCTGCCATCCCCAGGGTTCAGTCAACATTTATAAAAAGTGCATCTTCAAAAGATTCAAGAGGAAAACAAGGAGCTTGTTTACACAACAGTTTCACTGTAAGAAAAGCAGTCCCTCTTGAGTCCCCTTGCAGTGTATAGATCCCCCCTGCACGAGAGCAGTCTCCTTTTCTGCTCAGAGCTGATGGTGGAAGAGACCAACTTACTGAGCTTCCCATTTCCCACCTTTGCTCGTTGTAGCTTTCACAGCCTTGTGTTAGGCAGCAAAAGCAGAGGTTGCTGCTGCAAAGGCCCTAGGAGCAGCATTGCTGACCCCTGCTGAGCAGGGATGGACACCGGGGCCCAGCTTGAAGGCAAAGTACCAAGCAGGTGAAGTATTCTACACATTTACACCTTACTCAGAAGGCATTCAGTGGTGGCAGCGTGACAGCATCTGGACCTCAGCCAGGACACTTCAGGGACAAAGATGCTTCTTCTTGGGACAGCCTTGGACTCCTGCAGCCCTTATCTCCACCATTATCTCAGGAGAGAAACTTTTCACTGGTATACCTCTGGAGGCAGCAGTGCCAGGGCTGACACACTGAGCCGCCTGACAGGAGCCGCCATGACAGGCAGCGCCCTGGGCGCGCCCGGGAGGCAGGGGAAAGGGCGGGAAGAGGCTCCACGCAAAGGGGGCAGCAGGACAGGACACACTCAAGGTGAAGCTTTTTTTTTTAAAGCACTGCCAGACCACCTTACCTCATGACTGTCACGGTTTGGAGGCGAAGAGAGAGAGGGCTGAGAGCCTGCAACAGCTGTGGGGACAGGTTCAGGCCTTCTGGAACCACAACTATACAGAGGCTGTAGTGAGAGGAAGCATAAAAACCAATGAAGACTCACATCTTGGGAGGCTGTGGAGCACCCAGCCAAGAAGGGAAGAAACGCACCCCTCTCCTGACACTCATGGTGGCCTCAGCCCCCTTCCCCTACACCTTAGCCTATGCAGTCTTGTAGTTACATGCAGCCAAAGATGACCACTTGCACTTAAGAGCATTCACTTCTGTTTACTTCCCACACTGTAGGGAAAACTAACTAAAAAATAAACTAGCTGAGCAAAGCAAGCAAGCCCCTTTCCCTGTAACCATTCATCATCATCATTGAAGAGCTTGCAATGGCCATCAGTTGCCACCTCAGACCACACATCTCCGCAGGCACTGGATGAAGAAAAGGTCCTTCCTCAACCAGAAACCACTACCGAGACATGTTTCACAAAGGACTGGGCCTGAGAGGAACCATTTCTACACCCAAGCAACAGTTGAAATAAATTAATCAACATAAGGTTTTCTGGTCCTCTTGTAAATTGTGCCTAATCTGGAAAGCTTGTCAAACACTCCTTCGTTATGTCGGAGGAAGAGGCTGATGTAGAAATAATCTAAGCACTTGGGATTTGTGGCTGTTAGTGAAAGCATTGGGATTTCTGTAACCAAGGGTTGTAGTGGCTATTCAAGGAATCTCTCTTCTTCACCTGACTTACCTCAGTGAATAAGCTACAGTTGCAATACAGCCTTGGCCTTTGCTTCAGAGAAATTACAAAATCAAATAACATGGCTTAGCAAGGACTGTCAGGCTTTAGAAAACTGCCACTTTGGTCTTTGTCATTCTTCAGCCATGCCATCTCAACACCAGATCCCATGTCTTTTATTAAAGACATCCCAATTCACAAGGCCACACAGGCAGTGATGTCCTTTGCAGGATGAATTAAGGATTACAGTCCAGGCATGCATTTATTCTAGCTGCAATAGATACAAACCATATTCTAAGAAACAGACCAATTAAGCTGTAAAAAAAATTTCATTCTCACTAACCAGACATGCCCCAGGCCTTATGACTAAGTTGAAAAGTACTTTTCCTTCCAACATAATGTTTTTATAATAGAATTGTTGGACGAATTCAGCAAATAGTTGCTAAACATCTGAGGAAAGCTTGCATTACTATTAAAAAGAAAAAGCCTCAGGCCAAGCTTTTGTAGGACTAGAGAATTTTGGCATCAAATATGCAACCCTAAAAGAGCTCACATTACAAGCTAGCATTTAACCTAAAATTCAGGCCACTATAACACAGCATCTCACATTAGGTACCTCATAGGTGTATTCAGGTGTGGATAAATTGGACTGGTTTTAGTTGTGATCCAAGACTTACCTCTCTGCAGAAAAATGGGTCTGCAAAGAGAGAACATGATGCCAGCATAGCTGTAAGAAAGGGTTTTTTTCAAGCAGCTAGTTCTCCCAGCAGCTCAGCTCCTGCCATAAAGGGGCACTGCACAGTGCCAGACCCCAATGAGACTGCATAAAGCAGGAGAAGGGGAGAGCGCTGCCAAAGTCTGACTGGCAATAACATTAACAAGGGCCAACGAGCCCTCAGAGTGCTTCCAAGCATTAAGCATTAGCTCTTGGAGACAGCAAGTTTCTATTAGATCCCAGACAAGGGGAGTTCAAGTGAAAAGTAGAGGTAGGCACAGACCTCAAGGAGTTTGGCAGCAGCTGAATCCTCTGATCAGAAAAAGGCTATTATTATTACTGTCAGCTGATGGGCAGACCAAGGGTAAGGGCAAGGCTCAGAAAGCTAGTCCTGAAAGGGAGAGATGCAGAGGGATTTTTTTCCCATTACATTCAAAAGCCACTTACATTCATTGAAGACTCCATCCTTCATGAACACCTTATCCCATCACTGATTTACTTGCTAGTGGTTTTCTGACAGCACCAAAAAAAAATACACCCTAGTTCTGAAGATTGGGAGCCTTCCATCCACTTCTGCTCAGCTTAGAATATAACTGAAAGCACAACATATGAGTTCCAGTCTTCCCCTGCTTTCCCCCCTTTGCTATTTCTCCTGTATTTCTGGCATAGCAGCTTTAAAAGGATTCTTAATACCTCTGATCACAACAATAAGTCAAGCAGCTTACTCCAGGGAATCCTTCAGCTGTAGATTTCAAAGCACTGCTAGGAAAAAAATCTGCCATGTATCAGCACGCATCCTAAACTATCCAATCCCAGTAATAGCCTAGCTTGTGCATCCAGCAAAATAAAGAAGCAGCCTAGATACAGGATTTGGAGGTTTTTTAGATCTAAATTAAGGTGTAGGAATTATGATAGCATTTTTTTGACTTGTCTAACTCCTTCAGTGGACCTATTAGATTTTTCAAGTTATGTGGGTGAAAAATGGGGAGAAGTTGTTTCTGCCCTTTCAAAGCAGGACTGCTATGTCACTTAGCCCTGCCTGACAGCAATTGAAATACTCAGAAAAGGCACTAGAATCAGTCTATCTGCAAGGAGCAGGGAAGAAGCAGCTGGTGCACCAAGCTGATACACATACACAGGATCACACCAGCTCACAAGCTGCTGATTAAACCATAACTTCCTGCAAATTTGCAGCATAAGTGCCTGGCACAAGAGGTGGAAAAAAGCAAGCCACCTTTCTGTTAGCTTCAACCCTGCAACGACAGAAACAAGGAAATAATGAAGCTAGTAGAAACAAGGAAGTGGAAACTAGTTTGTCAGACCATGTGAGTAGAAGAGAAGGCTAAAACCTTGTTAGCAATAAATTAGGTCTCAAAGGAGATACTAATACTTCTAGGAGGAAGAGTGCCTGAAACTCTGCAATCATATTCTTCTGCAGAATAAAAACTGCCAAGGAAGAAAAAAAAAAAAAAAGAAGATCCCTCTGCCTTGCTGAGGACAATAAAGGCAGAGCTCAAAGCAAGGGGGTTCACAAGGAGGGGTTTCCAAAGCATGCCAAGGATGACAGCTCAGCACCCAGTCTGGAAGGATTTACTTCTCTTACAGCTTCACCAGTTTCAATTCAAAAATCCATTGGCTGACTAGTGGTGCAGCATTGCCAGATCAACTGTTTCTCCCTTCAGTGTGTTATCACCCAAGCTATTTAAGGACAAGCGAGCAGATGACCTTCTGAGGACTATATACTGAAACAATGCCCCTTCCAGTGCATCGTGTTGCCAGGGCAGTGATACAGCTTGCATGCCACATGCATCTTCTCCAAATCACCACCTTGTTTAGCAAGGCCACTTAATCTCCAGGAGTTGCTCTTTGCCTCTACATCTCTGAGAGGGACACCTTCATCTTCTTGAAGGGGTAAAGAGGACTGTTGCCACTACTGATGGAAAGAATAGATACGAGCCCAGACAAAGATCACAAAAGGGAATTCAGCATTTTATTTCCAAAACAGAGCAATGCAGTGTTGAAACAAAAATCAAGTTCAATTAGTTTTCCCTCTGATTTGAATGGCTACAAAAATAGATTCTACCCAAATCCATAAAGCCAGTTAACAGTACCATAACAAACAGAAACCAAAATTACTCATTCAGGTACCACATACAGCAGTCACAGGAATCTATCATATATTATTTAATGGAGGTTTTTTTTTTTAAAAAGTAAATTTCTAAAATGTTTCTGTTAAAACTGAAATACCCATATGATTTTTAAAAATTGTACAAAAAAATTATTTTAAACCAGTTGGAGGTAACAGTGTGCGTTTATTAAAATCCTGCACCAAGGCAGTAACATTTATAATTTAAAACCCAGCCCAGTAGAAAAGAGAAATGTGCAAACTTTTTTTAAAAAAAAGTCAGATGTACTCAGAGGCTTGTGGTGCATCAGACCTGGCGATCCACTTCTGTCCTAATGCAAGGCGGGCTCCAAGAGGAGATGTCTCTTAATGAGGCACTAAAAGGGGAGGCAGAGGCAGGCATGCACATGCGTGCATGTTGCAGCTCACCAGCCTGCGATGCAGGGAGCAGTGGTGCCCTCTCCCCAAGGACGGTTTGCCCAATCAGTAGTGTTATGGCACTCAATCCGACATCAGAAAGTCCTTGACGAATTCTGGTCAATCTGCTTTGAGATAAAAGAATGCAAAAGCCATTTTAGAAGATACAGCTGAAAGCTAATGAGAGCTGATGAGTTGATATACTCAACAGATTCTTGCATGAGCTCTGGGTACCTCTCCAACTTGCTTTACAGTAAGGTTAAGAGTTAGGCAGGACCCTAAACTGATTTAGTGTATTTACTCATGTGGTACATCAGATACTGACCAGTGCTAGTACATCCCTCAGCCAGCAGATTCCCATCCTTAAAATTCAGATCTCAGTTTTGCACTATCACAAACCATTTAAATAAGATGAATTTTATAAACAAACTTGATTCTACTTCTGCTTCACTGGGGCTGAAATATCCTTAGCCTCACCTACCTCCTCCATTACTTAGTCCATGTCCTAACGGACTTCTTGCCAAATTTCTTTCTGCATAGCTCCTGCAATGACACAAGGAAAGATTCATTATTGCAATGCAGTATCATCCCATCTGCTCCCAGCTGCTGACAGAAGACCAGGATTAGGTAGTGTCCAGAGGAAGTGCACAGAGCAGAGCATGTCAGGCAGTCACTTATCCTTACACACCAGCAGTTACCAATCCCACCAAGCTTCCTGCATCCGTTGCAAATAGTAGTCCTTTGTCTGCACTTCCGTAGCCCCTGTCACCTCAACATCAGTATTCTTAGGGAGACAAGATAAAGCCCCGCGCCCATGGTGGTAGCTTAGCTCTATTGTATAGACAGAATGGGAGCAGAGATACTGAACACTTCCAAGTGACAGTGTCAAGCCAGGATTAACACTCCAGAGTCCCATCCTCGACCAACTAAGCCCATATGGCCTGCCCTTAGATCAGTACGGGTTGACACAAATAGAAACCTGTATGCGAATACTCAGAGTCCTGTTCCTTTGGGATGTGGGAATGTGATCTCTCCTGCTTTTCGGAGAGAAAGAGACAAAGCATTATTCATAAAAAATGCCAAGGGACAACATGTGAAAGAGAACCTGTCTCTCTTACTATTGCCTGTTAGCAGTTTGTGGGACACACACGACCAGATTCCAGCAGATGGATCCCTGCCATCACGTTGGGCATCCCCCTGCTTTCAACTAGAAATGCCCTCCCTTGCCAGCCCCACCCATTAGGAGCAGCAGTTGGTTGATACTCACCCTCTGCCCCCCTCCAGAGTACACTGGATCTCCTTCAGAACTTCTGGAAAGCAGAGGGTTAACAAGCAGTGAGTCAAACCAGTGGAGATCTGCTTTCAGGTAGCAGCCTAACCACATTCCAGCTGTCCCTGAACAGCCCTTAAAACCTGCCTCCCACAACACAGAGGTCAGACCTCATAATATCTCTCCCTCTTCAACAGTACTAGGATTTACTGAACAGGCTGGCATAAAGGACTGAGAGAGTAATTTGCCAGGGGAATTGTTGCCAGTCCCAGTGTACCAGAGCCCCAAAGGAACAGTCCGTTCCAGCTGTCATTTTACACAAGTCCTATTGGAAAGTAAAGATCCTTCTTTTACCACTGAAGTGAATGCAGCTATGTGGAACAACCCCTGCTTGAGGGCATGACTATCTGTCCAACCCCCCCACTTCTACTGATATTCCTAACAGTCTTGTGCAATTGCAGATCCCTTGGAACCAAACACTGGAACCCACAAAATTCCCAGCAGCCTCCTTCTCCCACCCAGAAAGAGCCTGCCCTGTCAGTAAGCAAGACTTCTCACTCACTTTCATCATTGAGTAAGGCATGTTCCATCAGCCTCCCAGTCTTCCTTTCTAATATAAAAAAAAAGGAAAAAAAAGAAAGATAGTAGGGAAACAGCTGTTACCTAGCAATATTTTCCCCTTTTCATTAAATATGTGGTTTTGGAAACCCACTACAGAACTGGATTCTTCCCCCCCCAACCTTTTAAGTACCTTTTGACTTCACTGAATGCTTCACAACTAATCCTTAAAGCCTCTCACGTACCAAATTGTATTTTCCAGCAATACTAGTTTGGCTAACAGATGATCTCATCTGTAATTTCAGACCTTATCTTCCCACAGCCTCTTCCTTCCAGCAGAAACTACATTCTAACCTTTCAAGGCGATCTTGCCACATGCAACTCACTTCAGTGCTAGCAACTACTGCATCCAGGCAGGTCACAGCATTTCACTTGTATCACTCCTTACTTCCCCCTTTCTTAGGTGGAAAGTATCAACTGCAGCAATAGCAAAGATGCTTCAGGGTTTACTTGTCACCGTGCTACACGTAGTACAATTATTGTTTGCTTACCATCTTCCCCAGAGTCACCCAAACTCCTTCCTGATCCCCTAGAAAAGGAAAGGAGGCAGAAAATCACTGACTCTGTGGCACAGCTGCTGCAGAGAATTTATATATACGCTTGGCAACTCCAAAACCTCCAGTGCATGCTAACCATCCTTTGCTGAGCAAGAGTGTAGGAAGGATTTTGTCACATGCTGGTGATAGAGAACATTTCTACACTTTTGGAACAAAATTCCTATAGGATCTCCACTGGAGATCTCCACTGTTATTTGCTGATGTTCTGAGAGGAGCAGCACTGGATTTCCCTTCACAGAGCAACAGTTCAGCCTCATCACTAACACAGCCTCTGAAGTATGCATGAGTCAGGTGGCAGTCAGACACATCATTAGGGAACAAGTAAAGCATGCCAGAGCGTACAGCTTATGTCTATCTTAGAGATACCAATTTCCAATGTGTCAACTACTTTTTCCCACCAGCTGTACTGCAAGTAGGAAAACCATCAGGGAGAAGATTGTTTCATCATGACAATCCATCCAGGAAAGTTTTTCACAAAGACTTCAAAGGAGGTTTTTTTTAAGATAACGTTCTTTGTAAAGTACAAAACTGCATTGGAAGCAGTTAAGTAGATCTCACTACTCAAGACACTGTCAGCATGCCAGAGTTTTACAGACTTTACCTGGATTTTCTTGTAGCATTCTCCATGCCAGACTTGTGTACGTGATTGTTGCTTGTAACTTCTGGCATGTCCACAATGCACCGAGGCTCCACTAACCATTTAGTAGAAAGGGAAAACCTCTCAAACTCCGATGGTGAGATCAGATAGAAACCTACAGATGATTGGGAATGAGGTGAATCAAAAAAGCACAGATCTATGTGGGTTTTTATGTATCTATGTATCTACATTTTTTTCTCCCTCATCTATGTTTGGCAGAAAAGGTTTGTGTTTCTTCCTATCTAAATCAGGAGGAATCATTGGGGAAGATACTACCCCAGCTGCCCAAGGATTATCTTGCCTAGAGACTGGGCAAATTAAGATTATGCTGAGAGATAAGTGCATTGTCCTGTGCTGACACTTGGGAAAAGCAGCATAGGAAGATGTGAAAACAGAACTGCAAAGCAGCAATCCACCTTCAGCAGCCAGGATGTTGGATCCCAGTTTTGCAACTAAAGTGTTGAGCCACAGGCACATACAGGAGGCACAATTTCCCCAGTGCCTGCTGCCTAGAGAGCCGTTCTTTTGACTCCACATAAGAGGAGGGCAGGCAAATGGAAGCTACCTATGGGGCACAGGCAGCCTTTTAGCCAAAAAAGCACTGCACTGATTAACAATAATGGAATAAAATCACTTCTGCTTCTGTTAATTCACACGTTGGCAATTGGTACTGGCCAGAAACATAGAGTGGACATATTAATGTAATTATTCACATGTATACACAGCCTATGCAGGGATTTCAGAGCCCTTTCTTCCCTTGTCTCAAATACACAGAGGTAGATGATTTGTGAGAAGCACACCTTACCTTGGCCGTATTTGGTGAAGACGCAGGATGCAATGCCACTTACATCCTCTTTGCGGATGCAAGGGTAGCGGATCTGTAACTTGAGGAAGGGCAGTGAGATGATCTGAATGTCTCCCAGGTTAGTCAGAACAGCCAGGTCATTTTCACTGTAATCATCAGTCTTGCAGCTGCCAAAGTTTGCAACCGTCACCTTTCGTACCCTACAGCCTTCCAGAGCCGTCAGCTTGAGCTTCAGTTTGGAGCTAACCTTGGGTAACGTGAATACCTGTTAACAGAAACAAGAGACACATCTCTTTCCTGCACAATGGCAGCCGCCGCACCCCAGGACATCTGCTGCTCCCTCCTTGAACAATGTTCTCATTCATAGTGAAAACACCCAGGCGTAACACAAGTCAAGCCAGGCCCCTGCTCATGGCACAAGTAGTGATCATTCACAGTCAGTGCTAGAATCCCTTTCTATTCTGACATTAAGCTGTTTCACCTTCCAGGCTGCAAACTGTGTTTCTCCCTTACATCCTTCAAAATCCCCTCATATTCTGCTACAAATTATTACAGAAGGAGAAGGCTTTACGCTGTGTGCTCTTCCACATTAAAAAGCCAGGGCCAGTCTACAGCAAGCTCCATGAAGTCTTCTCTTTTATGCTGGCTAGTTGGAGTGCAAAACAAGAAGCTTTTTAGTTGCTTCAGAGAAATGCCTACCAATTCCTGCTTCTGTACCAACCACAGCAAAAGCTCTTTCCCAATAGCAGAAGCAGCCTTTCCCAGAGAGCAGAGCATAACGTAATACAGGAAAGAAATTTTTATATTCATCATGGGCATCGCTATGCTGAATACCCAATTTGTCAACACACACCTGATGCATGGACTGCAAACAGGAATACTGTCCCGGGGTGTTATTCAGGCACAAAAGAATAAGCACTTCCAAGTGATCTTTCCATATAGCATGGCTCTAGCAGATTTTATGCATAGTCCACATGCACCTCCTGGGTTATACTTACCTTAAATTGCTCTTCAGACACCACCAAGAGCTGATGGCTGCCTTGCATATCAGGACTCTTAGAAAGGTCATGTGCTACTTCTAAAGGTTCTGGAAGGGGAGTGCTGCGTCCATCCAAAACAAGTATACCCACAACAGGAGCCCTGTGCATCAGTTGAATCTCTTTGGCTAGACAAGCAAGATAAGGAAGAAAAACAAACAAAACCAAAACAGGTGTCTAGTCAGAGACACAGCATTAGCACCTCTATGCATCCTCTCAGAAATGGAGACTTACACAATGTGGCTACAGAAATCTTGCCTAAAAAGACTGAGTAGTTAAAGGGTGTCTGGACTTAACTGGTTCATGTTAAACGGTAACTATAATTACACAAAGAGAGCGGGTCCAGCCGTGAGAATAAGGTACATGTGCACTGAGGCTTGATGGTAAGTGTCAGTGACAGCTAACACAAATTTACATTTCTGAAGTCAGTAGGACTCATGAAGCTGAGAAATGTCAAACAGTGCTGGAGCTCACTTACTCTTCAGCTCAGTTGCTGCAGTAAGCGTTGCCTAGCTCAGACACTGCTACATTTATGCCCACTCCCGCGGATAAACAGCAGCAACCGAGCTACCTCGCTTTCCTGTCTGAAACTCGCAGTTCTACGAGTGATAGCTCAGATCTATTAGGACCTTGCTTTCATAAGATATACTTACCCTGCTCTGCCCTGACAGGTTCATCCATCCTCCTCTCTGCTGGAGGAACACGTAAACAGAAGGCGTAGACTGTACCTCCATTGGTGCCTGCCCATAACGATGGACAGTGGCGGGAGCCTGAAGCAACAAAAAGGCTCATGAGCTAAGGCACCATCTGTGATATCCTTGGATAACTGCTTTCCACTAGCTATACACATCCTCCCTCCATTTACATACTAATATCTTTATACTAGGTCAGACTTGCCAGGGAAACTACAGGTTCTTAGCACTTCTTTTCCCAATCCATGTCCATCAGCAGCCTGACAATGGCACACAAGTAAGGGGAACCTGTGAAGAGCGCTGTTTCCATTAGACACCACAAGCACTGCATTCAGTTTTCACATACTTATACCCTATGCAAGCAGAGTACACTTGTGTATTTTATCTGTTTGGGCTCTGATATACAACCAGCCACCATCTGGGACAGGGAGGGGATTGTCCCTCTCTACTCCGCCCTTGCGAGGCCCTAGCTGGAGTCTCATGCCCAGATCTGCGGCCTCCAATACAAGAAAGATTTAGAACTGTTGGAGAGGGTTCAGAGGGAGCTGGGCTTGTTCAGCCTAGAGAACGCTGTGGGGGGACCTCATTGCAGCCTTCCCGTCCTTGAAGGGAGCAGAGAAACAGGAGGGGAATCAACTTTTTAAAAGGGCAGACAATGGCAGGACAAGGGGGAATGAAGTGAAGCTAAAGGAGGGAAGGTTTAGATTAGATATTACAGGGAAGTTCTTTACAGACAGAGCAGTACGGTGCTGGAACAGACTGCCCAGAGAGGAGGTATCCAAGGCCAGGTTGGATGGGGCCCTGGGCAACCTCATGTAGCTCCAGGCCTGGAGGTTGGTGGACCTGCCTGTAGCAGGGGGGTTGGAGCACTCTGATCCTTGGGGTCCCTTCCAACCCAGACCAGTCTATGATTCTATGACCTTCACCAAAATTAAAAGACTCTGAATACTGAGACAAGGAAAAGCTTATACTAAAAGGTTAGATGTCATTCCAGCACATTTAGAAACCATACATGAAAGCTGGATCCAAAGACGAACTACGAGTTGCCGTGGACTAGCCAGCAGCCAGAATGGCTAAATAACAATTCTGCATGACAACATATGCTCTTGTTCTATATTAGTTTTTCAGCATAGCACAAAGTAGGACACAGGAGGTGCCGAATTTTCCTGGCAGTAAATCCTAATACATTCCTTGGCAGAAGGAGGAAAAACCCATTTGGAAGAAAGGGGAGATGCTTTTTCTACTCACTGTCTCTCAAGAAGGTATCAGCGAAATACAAGGTGCGCACAAAGCCAGTGAAAGAGTCTTCTGCAGAGCGGGCTTCAATCTTCCGCTGGACTGGAGCCAGTTCCATTTCCTGCAGTGCATCCTGGTCAAATCTGGCATTTGCTTCTTGCACCTTCATAGATGAGGAGATGTTTTGTCAGTCAGGGAAAGACATAGAGGGAGAGAGAGAGAGTGAAAGCGGCAGCAACAGAAAGGGAAAGCACCACCATACCAGTGAAGTGGTACATTCTGCATCGTATGTTCAGCCACAGACAGTAAGTTTTCTCTAAAAATTTGGCTATTTTATCTAACAGCAGCATCAGAAATTGCCATTTTTGCCCTTATACTAGTAGCTACTGACACAGCAGCAGGACTGCAGACCTGCCCTAGGCAGTCTAATCAGGACTCTGCATGCTCCAAGCTAAAGAACAGACAGAACCCCTCACCTCTGAGGCATTTCCACCACCTCCTCGTCGCTTTCTACTGGACACCCGGCTCCTCCTGATCCGTCTGAACGACTGACGAAGGGACTTCTTCAGAGATTTCACTCGAGACAGTGGGCCTTCTAAAGCCAGCTGGTCACTGGGATGCAGCGTACACCTGGAAGAGGGGGACAGTAGGCATGTGGCCCCTTTCTACTGGCTGGCAGTCACTCCCAAGAGTCCAACAGACCACATAAATCTCAGAACAAGATCTTCAAGGACAGAGTCCAATGAGTCAGAGCTTCTTGCTACACTGACTGCTTATCACAGACAGCTTTGTTAGCAATTCCAGGCCATCTTTAACAGAGGATTACCACAGACCTCCTGGAAAGAAGATACTTACTTGACAAAGACCAGTCGTTTCTGCTGGTGGTCAAAAAGTCCAAAACCATGACTAGTACCAAAGGCCACAAGCTTCCATTCAGAGTGAAGGGCCAACGAGGTGACCACAGCTGGTGGCTGGCACTGGACAAGGACAAATGGCTGAAAACCAGCTTCAAATCGAACAGGTCCATCTCGAGTCTTTAGTTTTTCGTGACCCTTCCATCGATAGCCCTCTTGGTCCTGCAGGAGATCTGCTTCAGCATGGTCCACAACATGTTCTGCATCTTCATCATTCAGTTCCATCACCAGTACCTGAAAGGAAGACAACAAACTGCTATAGCTTTTACAATTCAAGCAGCTGGCCTTCTCAGCAGCTGTAAAACTATGGCTTTTCTCAGGGCTGATAAATAACAACAGGTAAAATCCAAAATACAGATCAGAGAAAGCAGAGACCCATGAAACAACATTTCCAGCAAGTGGATGAATTTACCACTAAACATATAAAGCCTTGCCAAATTTAACACAGTTGCACCGTGACAACCTGCACTAAAAGCAACGTTTGTGATGACTGTTTGTTTCAATACCTGTCCTGCTGTACCAGCTACAGCCAAGTATCCACTGTATTTACACAGGTAGATCTTCTGGATCCCAAGTCTAGGATCATCACTATAAGGGTCGAAGGTACCAACCTAAGCAAGAGAACACACAGTAGTTGGTCTTTGCAGAGGTACTGACTAGGACAAGAATCAAAACTCCTCAGGTATTCAGAAAGCTTCCACAAGCAAGCACTATCTTACCTTGCGAAGCGGAGGCCATTCGTCCTCTCCCAGGGTATTCATATTGTCATTGGGATCAGCGTCGGTGAGAAATACTCTCACTGTGCTTAGCTTATAAAGGAGATGTAAGCAGACACCAGATGCATCCCAAAACCGCACAGTGCCATCTTCGTGCCTGTATGCAGGAGGGTTACAGAAACAGTCATCGTACAGGAGCACAGCAGATCACCCAGAGAAGGAAGAAAAACAGAGGGGAAAAACACACAACCAAAGATTAAACCACACTGCCTGCAAAGCCCTGAGCTGTGGCAACTTAAGAGCTTCAAAAGGGAGGTTTTGCAATTTTCTTTTGTTGGTGGCTGTTTGGGGTCTTTTTTGAGGGTAGTGTTGGGTTTGTTTGAGGTTGTTTTGTAGGTTTTTCTAAGTCCAGTTTGTTGCCTGTCAGCTAACACCAGTGTACAATTTAAGGTTACTCCAAAACCACTGAAAAATAAGCTAGCTTAGCATACAGAAGGAGCAACTCATCCTGACAAAGGTCCTATTATTGGGGAGGTATAACGGGAGAAAAATCAAGCTTTCATCTTAGCTCTCCACATGAAAATCTGCAACGTTCTTCCAACATAAGGACTCTAAAAACTTGCTGCATCAAGAATGAAGTCTGAAGAACAGCCCACAGAAATTCTTAAAACTACTTTGAAAATAAAACAGTGACATTTTTACGTGAGGAGACAATCTAGCTACTTCCACCACTTAGCCAGACCTGTTCATGCTGATCAGAGCAGACAGGAGTCCAGGCTAACTTCTGAGATTGAAAACAGTGTAAGGCTGGGGGGTGGAAACTTCAAAACCTGCAAGATTAAGCCCTGCTTTTACATTGTTCCCTTTAAACCAGCTTAGACTGCTACCTGCACTTCTATACAGATGTTTGTGAGGGGAATGGGTAACACAAAACAACTAAAAATAACCTGACTTTATAGGTTATCTGTGGACGTTACAACCTGTTTGCTCAGAAGTAGAATGAGTGAGCATTACACATCTAGCATCCCAGCTTTGAGAAGCTGTATCGTACAGGAGCAGCTGCCTTCTACCTACAAGGTGAGCAGACTTTAGTCTCATGGGAAAGCCTCAGTTCAAAAGGAAGAACAGAAACTGGGAAGTGCTCCCTGATTGTTACCAATGAAGTACATACCCTGTTAGAAGCAAGTCCCTCTGCAGAGGATCTGGAGCTATGTTGGTGCCACCATCAATCGGCCACGCCTACAAACACATCAAGGGAAAGCTGTGACTTTCTAGTGACAGTGCAAAGAGAACATGCCATCAAGCAGGAAAGCATGAGCTTCAGTGCAAGCAACAGTGACAAAGTCCATGTGGTTAGCTTTTATGTGGATGTTCCTGGTCTGACACCAGCTGTGCTGTTCAGAAGATATTCTACACATTTCCTCAAGAAACTGTGCCGAAAGCTTCATGCCTCTAAACAAGAGGTTTGTTACCACTGACAGCTGGGAACACTCAAGACTTTCCTCTTAGCTTGTCAAAGCCTGAAAAAACACCACCACATTTTAATCCCCCAGTGTGAGTAACTGCATTTGTGGTGCTCTGGGAAAAAGCCTTTCCTGACCCTGTTAAGAGGCAGGAAAATGTCTGCTGGTACTCATCCCTCTGCACAGGGTCAGCAGCAGAGACCACCCACACTCTGAGCAGTCATGCTGTTCTTAAATGCCTGGGAACACATACACATTTAAAGCTGCCATACCATGTTTGAGTAGTGAATGTTCTGCTTGCTCCCAGCACTGATAATCCTCTCCCACAGCTTCAGTGGGATGTTGGAGACGTGGTGTGAGCAGGTGATGGCTGAGCAATGGAGGGAAGCCAGGTATGGAGGATGGACTGCTGGCCAGCCTGCAGTTTTCAAGTCTATAACTACCAGCTCTTCTTCTGCCAGCACCACCATAGCAGAAGGGTCATCAAACTCTGCATAAACAAGATTCAGTGAGGCTGACAAAAATGACCATCCAAGGTTAACAGAAACAAGCCTTATTTGAAAACTGTTACCAGAGCTCTACACAAACATTTTGGTTGGCAAGACCTCTAAATGCTTCCATGCTAACTGGGCCTACTGAGGCACTAATAGCAATAGGTTTTGACCTGCTAACAGATTTACTTAGATTTTAAGATCCTAAAAAGATTTATTACAATTTTGTGCTTGTTTTCACCATTCCTGGGCCTGTCAGAATGCCTTTTTATAGATTCCACCACAGAACTAAAAAAATAAAACCAACTTGTTAACAACATGCATGGCTAAACAACACAAGTTCATATTCACCAGTGTAACAGCCAGAACTCAAAGGACTACAGCTAATTAACAGCATGGGGTGGACAGACATGGATACACCCCAGCAGTGACCCATTTAGTACCGTGAGGAGCACGGTCCATCCAGGCTAAGCTGCTTAAACACAGTAATGCTCTGGGTTCTGCAGAATGCTTCCCTGCTTGAAGTGACAAGTGTTTACAATTCATCTCTCTTACTTTTTTGCTCCTTCTCCTATGTTGTGACACATCCTCTGGACTTACTTTAAAGTGAGCATGAATGCCATTAATTCATATGCATATTAGACAAGATTACAAACAAAAGAAATCTATTAATGTAACTTTCCAGCTGAAACCTGACACAATCAAAAAGTAATTCTAGTTGCAATGAAAAGAGTGGGGGAAAAAAGTAGCCTACAAGGACAGTGTTACAGTGACATTCACAAGTCAGCCACTAGAGTAACTGGTGGGGAAAACCAAAACCACGAATCAGTTCACACCAGGAACGACTAACACACCTACAGAAATGTAAGCAGACACACAGCTGTAATATGGGGGGCTGTATGTGCTGCAAGCAAACCAGCAGCTTTCACTGAGTTTTCCTACTAACCTGTACTTTTATTTCTCTCTTTAGTTTCTTGATTACCTGGAATATACTTGCAAGATGGCACATCCGTAAGCAAGCACATTCCAAGGCCATTCACTCAGCAAAATTAACTTCAAGTAATTAGTACTTGGCACGACTCTAGTTAGACACCCCAAGCTTCACCTCTGACTAGCCACAGCCATAACAAACCAGTAATCAGTTCTGTTTCTTCATGAAAAAGTGTTTCATATTCAATTTTACTTTGTTTTCTTCTATGCTGTCACTTGCAGTTGGCTACAGGACTTCCAAATGGAAAAATATCATCATACCTGTTCTGTGTCATGCATGACCAGCCCTGCACTCTGACTGCTGCTGTCAACATTAACCAACTACCTCTGTTTTAACAATAGTTCTTCCCCTGCAAAGGCACACATCTGAGCTCATTGCATGAATCTATTTTAAGCTGCTGAAGTAGCAAGCACACTAGAATTTGTCATGACTGCCATACGCTCATCCACCTGCTAATTTAAAAAAAAAAACCCAAAGAGAGAGAACAGGAAGGGCTAGCCTTTTAAAAACTGTTTCCACAGCATATTCAGGGTAGTGGAAAGTCACCAGCTACCACCACGCAGCAACACATAAGCTTCATGCTTGTTAAATTAAGTGGCTTTGGTATACAATTAATACCTTCGTATTGCCATTGCAGGCAAGACTGCTTAAGGGCAAACAAGGCAAGCTATGTAGATCCACTAAGCTTAGGCAATCAGCCACAAGGAAGCATGTCAACCACAGAAACCTCATTTTATTGTAAAAAAAACTTCCTCATCTAAGTGCAATAGCTTCCTGTAGCAAGTCCTGTCTGTACCCACTTGACGTCGTGTTAACTAGGTATTTCAATCCTTGGGAAGTATAATTTTAAAGCCCATTAAGTTCAGTTACTTCATCCAAAAGGACTTCTAATCATATCCAAGAACTGAATTTTAAGTAGCCAATCCATTACCTAAATACCTCAGATTTCTTTCATCCTTAAGACTTTTGTTCCATCATCTAGAATCCCAGCTCTGACAACTTCCTAGCCAGTTAATGATGAAAACTAAACAGTACCTCAAGTTTAATGGCATGGTTAAGCTTTGGACCTACAGGTTCTGCACATCTGAAAATGCTTATAAAAGGCACTGTTGTGTAGTGAAAATTTGCAACAACAAACATACAGGCACTTAATCTCAGTTATATTCTATTTCTTCACTGTTTTTTCAGTGACTTGAGAGGGTCTGTTAAGGTCTGGGGAGAGAGGCAAGGGGGGGAATCCAAAAGCTGCTTCTTTATGCCTGCTTTCCTGAGATGATCCTCCCCTAGACCTCTGTGAGGTAGTCCAGGGGGAGCCAACCTTTATCGACACACTATGCCCATGCATGGTGTGTAGCTGGGAGCTGTCATCACCACCACCAGCACTACACAAGACAAATCAATTTGGGAACTGGTCTACTAGGCAATTCATAAACTAGAAGTCCTGGGAAGGTTCAGTGAGAGAGTATTTGGCCTACAAGCCCTTAAAAACCATCTAGACTTCTGTGATCTGGTCTGACCCAACTTCCAATACTGCACATCTGTGGAGCCTGAAATATTTTATACTCAGTTCAGGTTAACCAGAAGAACTACACCAGCAGTAGACAAACAGTTCTTGAGGAAAATCCTTTACAATTCCATAAAAAACCAGAATAAACATTACAGCTCCTGCAGAAGTAAGGGCAACAAAGCTCTTCAGCAGAAACAAGAATCTGGCAAGTTCTAAGCAAGCTGTGGAATGAGTGCTATTCAGTTTTAGAACTGTTTACATTCACCTTCACCAGTAGATTAAGCTCTCTATATACTGACCCTTGGTTCTATGTCACCCTCTGCTGATTTATTACGCAGAGCTCTAGTCATAAATCCAGGTAGTAATTAAAAGAAACAGTGTCTCAGTGGGAGTAAATTCTGGTTTTAATTATTACCTCCTTTGAAGTGCTATTTCCAAACAGTAATATTCAAATCCTTGTTTCATGACCTGTTTATGTCCAGTGTCCAGCTCACACAGACATGAACCTAAGAGACCTTTTATCATTAATGGAATAACTTAATTTTTTGAGGAATGCATGGCATTTCTAACCAGCCTGTTCTTTCCACCAACATTTTACACTTCTCAAATGGCAAACCCCTTTTATGGTTGGACTTAAACTTATAGGTCTTTTCCAACCTAGATTATTCTACAATTTGCCATGGAAGTCTCAAAAAAAATCCCAAACAACTGACCTCCTTCATATTTCATATGCTGCTTACACCAGGCAGATTTCCACATGTATACACAGCTATTCTAATTCCTCAGCAAGGCCCTTTCATCACATACCTGCAGTAGGCTCTGAACTGAAGATTATGAAGAAGTCTATCACCCGTGATGTGAAGTCAAAGGCTGTTTGCTGACTGCCATGGACAACAGAGATACTGTGCCGGTCACCATAGCTGGCACGGGGCATCCCTCCTTGGAATATAATGTAAGGAACCCTTAAGAGAAAGGCAGAGTTAGAGTGGCATGTGCTGGAGTGAAGAGCAAGCAAAATTTAAAAGAGGTTCTTTCACCTCAAGCTTTTGGAACAGTCTTATAACATTACCCTAATGGGCTCTTATGGTATGGTGCATTGCACCCTTTCAATGTCTTTAAATAGGTGACAGTGAAGGGATACACCATGAACTTACCCATTTTTTGTTGTCTGCCAGTAGATCTTGGAGATGGCCTTGCAAGGAAAAGGACCTAAGAGAACAGAGTTATTTGCTGTAATTCAAGAAGTGCACCTTTACACCAAAAAGTTCCTTACTCTGCTTCACCCAGGTCACCTCAGTCTCCAAGTCAAGGGGAGCCACCTGAATAAGTAGACACCACCACCTCCTCCTAAGATGAAGCCATGTTGGACAACAAGCCTTCTGGGACACACTGACCACAATACTGCTCAGTGAACAAGACTTAGACTCAGGGGAAGCTTTGAACCATGTTGCTGAGGGCTAACAGGGAATAGGTGTGCTGCTGTAGAAGCTGTTTAGAAAAGATTTTTAACAACACTGGCATTCCTGAAACTCCTGTAAAGGTGATAGAGCTTTAGAGGCTTGAAAGATGAGGTCATCCCCATTTGATGGGTTTCAGCAAATCTGAGGCATCATTTCATCACTGCTCAGGTCAACAAAAAGTACACTTAGCTCACGATTAATTACAGAAGATCCAAGCAACTCCTGTTGAACAGGACACAAACTAAACCAAAATGGTGAATCATCCACACCCTTCTTCATAAGGGACACTATTTCTTCAACACATTTGCTCTCCATGTTCAGGACAGACCTCAATATTATAAAGGAGTTTAAAATCCAAGGAAAAATCTGGACTGAAATCCATGAGTCCAGGTTCACAACCCATTCAAAAGACAGCTCTGCATTTTGCTATTAGGATTAAACATGGGGGAAGCGTGACTTAAACATCCCACATAAGCTCAAAATGAGTTTGCATTTAGACAAATATACAAAAATTAAACTTCACTTACTGACCATAAGGCACAAGGTTTTCCAGAGGCTCAGGCTGTCTGTTGTCACTGGATACTGGCCACTGGGTGTAACTTCCATCATAGTGACAACTAATGAATTTACTGCCATCCCTCTGCCAGTAGAGGTTCTCCAGTTGCTGAAAGGGAAGACTCATAATGTTATCCCCCACCAAAACCAATGCATTCTTACTAAAAAGCAGCTTTGTCTGGCTTTCTCTGCACCTCCTTGTCTTCCAAGTGCTCTGAGAGGAGAATGCAGTTCCTTCCCTGCTAAAGTGACTTGGGATTGGACTAATACCTGGCTGCCTAGGAAATGGTGGGTCACTTTGCTATTCTGCAAGTCCCAGAGGGCAATGAAGCCCCTGCTGTACCCAATCAGGATCTGGTCAGGGTTCTTGGGATGCTCCCGAATGGCTTCCACCAATTCACATGATCGCCTGTTACAGTAATCTTCTGAGACCCTACAGAAGCAGAGAAGAACACCAAGATAAGTTTATTCCAAGTACAGCACAACATGACTGTAATAACGTTAAGGTATAAGAATGAGAAATCAAGCAACAAGAATTTCAAACTGATGACAATAACATAACTTCACAAATCCTTCAAGCAATAGAAAAATCATATGTAAGTCATGACACCAGGCCTGCCACGTGAACATGCATCCAGTCCTATCTTGTTCAGTGAAAACCCAATGTTTACAATGGATTCCAGGAATACAAAGGTAGCCTGAATCTCCTGCCCTATCCTATTGTGACCCTCACAGAATAAAGGTAACATGCAAACACCAGGTGGAAGCAATGACAACGTGAAGCAGGATCGTTTTCAGCAGCACTTCAGTATCTCCAGTGTGATAAAAATCCCCATTTGGACAAAGCAGCAGCAGAAGCTCTGCCAATGGCCAAGTGGTACATGGATATTTTACTGAGCATAACACTGTTTTTCAAAACAAAACACAAGAGACAGAGCATAAGGTTTTTAGATTTACTCCCAAGTGTCACCTCTGTAGTTATGCATGTATGCTGTCACCCCCATGCACATAGTTGTGCATGTGTGTCATCCCCCACAGCGACAGTACTGGGTTGACCAGAACAGAATCTGTTACTTAGCACATACCAGAACCAAAAAGTTACTTTCACAGGACTCATGCAGATTTGGACAATGCTTAACACAACAGCGAGGCCTCAACACATAATCTAGGGTGACATTTTAACAAAGGATGTGCCTGCTAATGGGATTCCACCTCTCCACAGCACTGCCTGTTTGCTCACTCACCGCTGCAGCACAGCCTCAGAGGTTATGGTCCTGTCCTCTAGCACTGTGAACGTTGGAAGCTCCACTACAAAGATGTTGCCACTCTCCGTGCCAAGATACAGGACTTCCCGTGAGGAATGGGGAAGGACAGCTGTTATCTGCGTGGCACTTGGTGGAGACCTGGGGATGCAAAGAGACTCACCAACTGCATGTAAAAAGATTATCACTACTGAAGTTGAGAGAACAAACTCAGCAGGGATATTTACAAGTGCCATCTGTTTTCCAGGCAGAGATTTCAAGCCAGGCATAATTTTTTTCTGAAGGAAGGAAACACTAGCTTTAAGATAAAAGTCTTTTGATATAATTTGACAAGTATGTGGACAAAGGCCCACATGCCTTTTTTTTTTTACAGCACCCACTTTTATTACATATTTCCAAAGGAACTAAAAATAGCTCACCCAAAAGCGGCAAGATCAAGTGAAACTAAAACCAGAGCAGTATTTTATACACTGACTTAAGAGATGCTCTGATTTACCTAACTTAAGATTTACAGCTCCTCTACGCACACAAGTGGATGCACAGTACTAAAAAAGTGTCACCCTTTACAGTGGTCCAACCCTCTTTAAAGGTAGTCTCCCAGGCCCTAGCCAACCCCAGTTTGGTTTCCACGGATGCCTCTTTAATGGATTCACAGGAGTGAGAGTCTGTAAGAACAGGACAAGCTCTAGCTTTAATAGCAGCAGTCTTCTTGCTTGCTTATCCCAAAACTCTAGCTCAAAAGGTGTCTAGCAGGTTACCCAGGTGGCCCTTTCAATGTGAAGCGGTGCTCCTCCCGCAGCTCAGATGCTCCACCGTGCTGCTTCAAGGTCCAGAGATGCAAACTGTTATCATCTAGCAATGTCACCAGCTGGCCCTACAAAACCACACAATATGCTTTTTTGTCAGAATCACAATATGAAACATAACACAGTAAATCCAGCAGTAAGATTGCTGCTGCCCATAATTCTCTGCTAAAACAGGACTGCAGAGACAGCAACTGTTCTTGATAGCAGTGGGTATATACTGCAGCAACACTGTTAGCCAACAGCGAAGGATCTGGAGGGAGATGAGTAGCCTAAAGGCTGAAAACCCTCTTATATAGGACAAAGGCACAGGTTATCACTGAGGGGGATGACAAGGATTTAGGCTCCTGAAAGAGATGAGCCTGCTGTAAAGCTCAGCAAGGCAGCTGCAGGCTGTTCGCTCACCACCGTCTCACTCAGCATGGTTTGCTGCAATACACCCCAGCTTTGGGTGGGGCTGATACAGTCTACTACACCACACTCCTTGCATTCTTCATGTCCAACCTCATTCTGGAGGGTTGTGTCAGAATCCTTTTATGAGCCCAGCCCTGCTGGCTCTATGTTCAAATTGAAGCATTTTACCTGCTGAAGCCACACCTGGTGCAACACTCCCCACGGGAGTTTCAGCTTATACCATTAGTTAAGCAAACAGACATCCTGAACCACCTCGAGACTTAAATCCTTCTCCCAAAAGAGGCCACTTGTGCTGTACTGGGGGCATCAGACAACAAACTACAGGGCCAAGACACCAGCCTGCCCATCAAGGGAAGGGAAAGCGGTCAGACAGCCACCAGACGTTTGGGAAAGCCTGCCTTCCTATTTTTAGTTTGTGGCAATAACTCTTCAGCAATCTCCAGAGGCAAGATTCAACACCCAAAAGCACACAAAGGCAAGGAGTTTAAGAGCAGGCAAGTTTAGCAGAGCTGTTTTGAACTCCTGAAAATAATTAAAGCGGTTCGGTGGCAGCTACTGTTCCCTCTGTTCTGCAGAAGGAAGACCACCCAGCCCTACCAAACAAACAGGGCTGCAAAAGGAAAAGAAGTTCTCACTTCTGCAGCAGATTCCCTGACCCATTCTGGCCTTATTACCATTCCCAATATGTTGTTTCAGATAAATGACTTAACAGTTGTGAACAAGAAAGCTTCTCTTGTACCAAGCAACTCCACAGCAACAAGTGCTGCTGAGAGCACAAACTACACTGGGACAAGCACTCCCCACCAAGTAGCATCTGAATGTATTTGGCAATAGGAGCCCTGTTACCTGCAGCAAACTCAACATCAGTTTAGGAGAGGTCTATGTAAGTCACAAGGGTACAGAAAATACACTTACCTGATCAGGTATAAAGTGAACCTGCATTACAGTATTGTTTTCTTCATGTAAACCCATGAACTCCACCCCAGGAGCACCATATCTGAAGAGTTTGTTAAGGATTTACAGTATTTAAGATGACCTACAGCAACAATTAATTGCTAAGAAGCTTGCTAGCAAGTAAGATGAAAAAAAGATTAGTTTGAAACCACATTAGCGATCTGGATTGCAAAGAACCAATGCAAATCTCCTTTGATTTTATATGCTTGTGGCAGGTTATGCACACCACAGGAGAACACAGAAGTTTAGCTTCATCCTTTGAGCATATGCAGAAGAGGTGTCTGGACCCTGGTTTTTCTCAGAGATATTTAGTGGTTTCCCAGACACTACAATCCTGCTTAACTAATTTGTAACCAAGAGACAGATGGCTACCGCCCGCATGTGGAGTTCAGCCTCTGAACACAAACAACACCAGGAATGAATGATTAAGCAGCCAGAGAGCTCACCAACTTTTCCTTTCCAGGCTGAGTGATATGCCTGTTTTACAGCTTGCCTAGCTGGTACTGTGCCATGGGAAACACCTCAGTGCATCAACATGCAAAAATCAGACTGGACATCATTAACTAAAAGGTGCCACCTTCATCATTTAGGTTTTTAATGCCTTGATGGTCAAAAACTCTGGAAGCTGAAAGCCTGAGTTCAGTTTTAACCTTTGAAATAGGACTGCTTTTAAAAAAAAAAAGGAACCCTGCCCCAAATATTTAAACAACCTTGGAATTTACAACATGAAGGATTGCTAAACTTAGGCCAGATCTAGCCTGACCTCCTGCATAGCAAGAGCAGAGAGTCTTGTCTAATATCTGCATCAGCTCAGCTTCTGTTTGAGCCACAGTTCAGCTCCCAGCAAGATAATCCCATTCAGACCAAAGTGACTTCAAACCCAGGCAAACGGCCCCAGCGATCAGAAACCCTGCTTGCAAATCCAGACTTGGTCTCACTTCTTACTGCATCTTCAGAGCTGCACATCCCGATGGGGTCAGAGAAATCTAGGCAAAGCTGTTCAAAAGGATACAGCTTGATGGCTCCCGATCGCGTTCCGATGGCCATAAGGCGCAGAAACGGGCTATAGCCCAGGGCACTGGGCTGATGGGGAAATCCATGTTCCACAGTCTGGTAGAGAGAAAGAAAAAACACCATCAACAGTGTGTTTCATGGGCACTGCATACAGCTAGAAACTGTAAATTAAACAGGGCAGTCTGAAACACAGCACTTAATGGCAGCTTTTTCTGTTGAAAAGAGTGTTCAAACACAGGTTACACTTGCTCAACAACAGTCTTCCAGGGCCACCCCTGCAAAGGGGGAATCTATTCAAGAGCCCCTGGCTCCTAGAAGCATAACAGAAGCAAAAAAGGAATAGCAGTAACTGAAAACAGTAACCCAAGCAGTTCTTTATGTTAAGACTATAAATAATTCTTCATAAGCACAGCTTACCCAGTCACCACAATGCACTCCATCGCTCCACATCGACTTTACTGCTGTAAGCCAACCACTCAGCACAATTTCAGTGTCTGGTGTGATTACTGCAGATTGTAAGGTCAGCTTTATCTGCCAAATTCCAAAGGTGTGATGGACACCAAGAAACAGTATAAAGCTATGAAGAACTACTGAGTGAACATCAAGTGTTCATCAAGAAATCTAAACAGATTTCCTATAGGGCAATCAGCAAACAGAACCAATACACATTTTCCAGAGGTAGCACTGGAAGACTGGAATTTAACGTGAGCAGAAGCTTGTGAGGCCACCTCAGGCTTCTTCAAAGCTATTTGGTAATAAAAAGATGTCAGTCACTGTCATGAGGAGCAGCATATTGCTGTGCCGTAGTGGCTACCCTAAAGTACAATTGACACTGCACCAAGAGGAGGATTTGGAGCATGTTGCACATACCACACTTAGCACAGACAACACATTTACACACCAAGGAATAACAACATTCTGCCAGGCTTACAGGATGCAACCGAGCTGCTTGTAAAATAGCTCAGTCAAGTTTTTAGAAGTGCTTGTGTATAATAGACAAAGCAAGTATGCATGAGTGTTCAACAACATTTAGCTATGTAAAGAGGGAGCTGCTGCCCAAAGATTAATAAGGCTACTTCCTGAAAAATATTGTTACCCTTGCAGTCCCAGCTTCTGAAAAACATGTTCTTCTAAGACAAGCTGGTCAGCTACAGAATAGGAATGTGTTATAAAACAGCCTGAGGAGCACTAACACATACACAAAGTTAAAAAAAAATAAATTAAACAAATCAGAAGAATAAGCAGAGAACCCCCCCATCTACAGAAGCACTTGAACCTCACTTCCATCCTCATTTCCATCATGTCATTGAGACAGAGCTACCACATCACTTGGCTTTATGGTTTATTCAACCTAAAAGTAACACCTGGACTTTATTTCCTGCACAGTGATTTCCCAACTTAATCCCTTGCAGGAGAATCAAAGCTTGTTTCATTTCTGTGGTCACACCACTGGCTTGAGGTGCTCCCAGCTGCTCCAGAGTAGTTTAACACCCTTTTACTGTTCCTGCTCAAAGACAGAGGCACAGGAGGATAAGGCTGGCTCCAGAGCCTGCCAAATCGCTTCAGTTTCAGTCATTTCACAGTGTCACAGAACCACAAGGTTGGAAAAGGCCTTTAAGATCGAGTCCAACCATTCCTGTCCCAAGCTAAACCATATCCCTAAGTAGCTCATCTACCCTTTTTTTAAACACAGTCAGGGAAGGTGACTCAGCCCCCTCCCTGGGCAGTCTGTGCCAGGTCCTGACAACTCTTTCAGTGAGATTTTTTTCCTAATATCTGATCTGACCCTGCCCTGGCACAGCTTAGTGCCATTTCCCCTTGTCCTGTCACCTGGCTGTCACCATCGCCCACCTCTCTGCACCCTCCTGTCAGGCCAGCGTAGGTGGTGATAAGGTCTCCCCTCAGCCTCCTCTTCTCCAAGCTGAACACCCCCAGCTCCCTCAGTCATTCCTCATATGATTTGTCCTCCAACCCCTTCAAATCATAAAAATAGTCCTTCTTCCTCCATATCATCAGTTTTCCCAGTCTGGAGTCCTATTAGGGGAAGTTGAGGCAGTGTAGAAGGCATAAAATTGGAAATATTAGAGCATTTCCCAATTTTCTGCTTGCCAACTCATAAGACTGGGCAAAGGAGTAGTTACTAATTTTTAACCTTTTATATGTAGTCAATTAAGATTAGTTTTACTGGCTCCAAGACCGCCGACTTTATTCCCTTTATAACAACTTAATATCCAGCCTTATTTATATTCTAAGAAGTTAATTTACATTAAGTTTGTATTGTTAAAGACTATTTTTGAGAATTTCATCTCTTTAACATCACCCTTGAAGTTGTTGCTAACCAACCTTTGCTTAGTTACACATATTAATCTTCCTAGGGGAGCCTGGCTGAAATTACAAACCTTATCTATAGACTCAGAATTGAAACAGGGCCGTTTTCTAGCCCAGCCCAGGCTAAGAGGAGTTTCTCTGAACCATGATAGCTACTGAGACAACACAGAAAAGCCTCCTAGCTGTGGGAATAAGCTAAGGTATAGAATTCTGGGAAGATGATTCAATGGAACATGTTATCTTAACAGCAAATCAGACATTGAATGGGATGTAGCAGGGGCAGTAAACCCCATTCCACTCTCCCCCAAGAGTGAGGAACTTGTTAGAGACACTGGTGTGTCTCACCACTGCTACCTTCAGTTTCAAGTCGTTCATGGTCACTGCACTGACATGTCATAAGCACAAATAGGTGTCATTTTCAATGAAACATCAGTTAGAAACTGTGTTTATTCTGAGATGTCTCCCAGTGCAGAAGATAAGGCTTTAGCCTAAATTCTTATAATACAACCCCCTGACTTACACAGTACTGTACTGCCTGGTAGGATGCTGGCAATACTAGCCTTAGTATTGGCTCAAATATATCTTGGCTTTAATGTGTTAATGTGTAAACACATTAGGCAAGTCAATAAAAGCTTTAATCTTCAAGTATGAGACCTATGCATAACTACATGCACCGTGCAGCAACAATAACAAGAGGGTAATTTTTTCTCCAGGTTTTCCAGCAACAGAAAACTTTAAGTGCCTCCCCATCTCATAGGAGAATTTGCAAAACCTACAGTAACTATGATAACCAGGAGTAAAGAGTAAGGAGCAGAAGACCACTTCAGAAAATAATACCACACGCAGAGGAAGAGCATCTGTAGCCACCACAGCACGTTACACAACTGCTTATGCAGAAAAGTCAGCATACTAATGGTTTCTGACAGCTTTGAATCTTCAACCAAGATGCCCATAAGACGTGACGAAGATAACTCCCTCCTACGTTGCTCATGTATCCAAAGCCAGGCAAGAAGGGCATCAGGCTGGCTTTGTGTCTGTATGTGACACCACCAGAGCCAGGCATTCGCATTCACTGTAATGATTACCCAGATCTTTCTCTAGTGCTTATTTACACCCAGTTGTTAAATCACATCAGGTCGGCTTTTCGGCAGCTCTTTTTTCCACCCCTCTCTCCCACAGCTTCCACCAGCCAATCTTTTCACCTGCTCAGCAGGTAAACCCAGCCAGGGGGGCAGAAGGCAGGGGAGGTTACAATGGAGCCTTTCAGCAGAGCTGAAATAAGAAACTAGTGTGCCCACAAGGTGCCCCCTCCCTCTCAAAAGGGCCTTTGTTTCTTTCAGAAAAGGTAGGAGCTTTCCTTTTCCTCAGACCACAGGTTTGTCAGACTCAGGAGAAGTAAACTTGATGTCAGCAGCATTAACTAACAGAGATGCTTCATGTCAGTCCTATTTACTGCAGGGAAAACTGAGGCCAAACTTAACAGTTGTTCCCAGCCCACACTAAAGCTGCACAGATGAAATTCGGTGCTTCTTTCATTTCTCTCCACTTCTCCTCTCAGATTGTTTTATGACAAAGCAGAGACAAACCCAACCACAGGCAATACAAACCCCATAACTCTGTTAATATGCCTTTTGAAGAAACAATGAAGCCTGTACACGTTACATCTACTTTGCATAGACAGGAATTCAGATTTCAGGTAAGCTATCCATCACACCCATCAGCAAAGGGTTACAGAGACTGAAGGGGGGGGGAGGAACAACACAAAGCCATAAATTAAACACAACTGTTCCCAGTTTGGTAACATCCAGCTGTAAGACAGGCTAGTTCACCTGTGTGTTACCCATCATCTAGTCTGACAATGCCAGCCTGAACATGTTCGTTCTGCAGGGCTTGGACTGAGCCAAAGGCATCCAAATACTACTTCCAAAAGCAGGATAAACTTAAAGTAGCAGACTGCCAAGTCCACATACCTTATTCTTCCTTCTATCCACCAAGCTAAAAACAGTCTTGCAACAGGTACACACAAGTAAGGGAAGTTCTTACTCACACAGAGAAAGAGATAATGCACAGCTAAGCGACTAGGAGGATTTAAGAAGGTGTTTTTTTGAAACAAACACAAACTGAGAACAGTTTGAAGAGCTATTCCAGTTGTCAATGGGTTCTTCAAACCACATGGACCATTTCTTATCCAGAACAGAAATGCAAGAGAGAAACAGCAAAAAGATTGCAATCTATTTAAGCTGGAGGGAGTACACAAACCAACCAAAAACCCACCACCACCCATTAAAAAGACTTTTTAAAGTCTATAAAGTACTATATACTTCCACTATATTAACACTAAACTTGTGTGGCATCATGCATTCAGATTCAACTTCAGTGTAAACAAGGAAGGAGGGAATCCCCAGCACTCCAGCTACAGACTTTGTGTTTAGTCACCACCAGCATCACACAGGGAAGAAGTGCAAATACACCGTGCAATTTCCCTGATCAGCAACTTTATAGTCCCACAAAACATTTCCCAAGCAGGTTCTTAACCAGGATTGTTTCAAAGACCACAAATAACAAGTGTTTAAAAACTTGCTTACCAGCACTAATGTGCTTACTTTACTAGCACGTTAGACAAGGGCAGTGTTGGCACAGAAAGTGCCATGTTTCTTGGCTCTTTGAAGCCACAACCTTCAACAGGTCAGAATTAAGGTCTGACTTTCCCAGATCTTCTCAGTCTACCTATCTGTGAGTAGATGTTTATTGCATTAAAGGGTAAGGCTTTCAAATGCTCCATTATTTCTGGAAATACCAGAATGGGACACACAAGACTGGAAAATAAAACTTTTATGCAAGAAAAAGTATAATGTAAAAGATTCTGGTCTAATGTAATTATATAATCCTCATTCCCTTTCCAATTCCTGTTAGAAAAGAACAAGTTAACAGTGGCTTAAAAGTGCAAATGCATTTCTGCAAGGCCTTTAATTATCAAGTTGTTCATGAGAGTAAACCATTAGGAAGTGTCCAAACTAGTCGCCTCCCTAGAAACAAGGTGCAATATTTACCTTCAGGACTGAATCAAATGGACTGACAAATCCTGATGCCAACATCTAATGTATTTGGAAGTTTCCCTCTGCTGCAAAAGCTCCTTCTTTCAACCCTGTTTTGCATCATCCACATTAGTCTGTCTCCAGCAGGTAAAGTTCAGCCAAACATTCTCATAAGAAAAAGGCACATTGAAGGAAGAGACATCTCTGAAACAGCAGAGGTTTCTCCAAGGGACATGCCATTTTATGCACTTAAAAGTGATTCTGACCCATTCTGGGGATGTCTTTCCTGAAGCTGACATTGCATTCAGCTAAACACACACAACTTAATCCTGCTTTTCATTTACTGCATGTTTTCCTGCACCTGCACTAGCACTTCTGCAAGAGGAAAACAGGCCCAAAGCACTTGAGTTCCTGTTGTCTCCCCAAAGGGAGGGAGGTATGCATGGAAATGGTGTGGTTTAGTACCAAACTGCATTAAATCATTCCTCTCAAATATCCAAAGTTCCACTGCAAGGATCTATCTACACAAGTATTTTAAGGAATCAAGGAGTTATTTCCTAGGCTGACTTCATTTATCCATTACACTTTCCAGCAAAACTCATTTAAACCTTGGAAATACAAAACCTACAAATACATTTCTGATAGCCAGTGAAGGCACAAGTAGCCATTAGCCAAGCAATGAATTAATATGAGGCATTTACAGAGATGAAAGCTCTGTGTTCCTGGCCAGGGCTGAAGAGAAAAATGCCCAGAGTGCTGGATAGACAGCACAGCCATCACTATTTCCTCTTCACAGAGGGAAGGAAAAAAACCCCAGGTACTGATTCAGACTAAGATAACAGCAAATTCATTATTAATGGCCATTGCTGCCTAGGTGCCACCAGAGACTTTTAAATCCACATTTAAAAACAGAGTAATCACAGATAAAGAGCTCAGGCTTCAATTGCATCACAAGGGGTGGCTTACACGTACTGTTAGAAAAAATGTTTACTTTCATAGAGGTACTGCAAAGACTACCTAGAACATAAGTAGTCACAGCACATGGCAGGACAAGCCACAGAACACTCAAGAGTATATAAAAGCTGCTGCAAAGATCTCTTCTTTGGCAAGTGCCACTCAACAGCATGACAATATCCTTCCCTTTAAAAACAAAAGGCAGAACTGAGAACATACTGGTGAGCCTAAAGAAAACCAGTCAGGCACATCAGGGGGGGAAAAAAAAAGGACAGAACTGAAAAAGAGAACAAACCACCTCTCCTAAATTTAACTTTTCCACCCACACTCCAGTAGCTTTTCCATCCCTTGATGCTGTGCAGCAGCTCAGGATAGATTTGCCTTGCACACACACGCCCTGAAGTCTGAGGAAAGCACTGTACCTTGTTAAACTGGAAAAGGTCACGTTTAAGCCTCTCTCTCACTGGATCATGTCCGGGTCTTAGGAACCTTCTCATCTTCCTTGCTGTAGTATCTTGGCAGCAGAAATCCTAACAAAAAAAAACCCAAGAAGTAGCAAAGCCATATAAACAAAAGCAGCCAGAGAAGAGAAACGACCAGAAGTAGGTTATTTATTTTGGTTTAGCAACTAACACAAATCAGCCAGAGCAGAGTGAGGCAACATCACTATCGAGTAACTAAAACCTGATACCACCCCAGCACAGCATCTCTGGTGCAGGACTTGCACAATACCAGCTTCACTTCGCTGGAGCAAACTGGTATAGAGAAGCCAAGAGGATTTTAGAAGAGTTTTTACACTTAGCCATTTTGTGATCCCAAAGTAGAAACAAGCAAAAACTGCAGCATTTACATAAACATTAGGACAAACCCAATCTAAAGGCTGACTCCCAGGCTCTCAGGCATTACTGACCAGTAGCAGTTGCCACCCCAGGTAACCCTCCAGTTATTGAGCTAAAAAGAGAAAGAATCACATTTTTAGCTGGCTCCATGGCCAGGCAGAAAGAGTGTTGTGCTGCCTGCAGTGGAGATGCATTAATTATTAACCTGCTTTTGTAAAATATCAAGCCTAATCCCCAGCTCAAGGTGGGGGTAAGGGAAGGAGATCTTGCACCTGCAGTTCAACGTGTAGCCTTTCAGTGTATGTTACCACCTCATCTCTCACAGCACCAGAGGGATCCAAGCAGGACAAGTTAGACCCAATTTACAACCTAGCAATCACACCAGGGATACCAGGCACAGCCTCATATTCTGTACAGCTCAAGATATTCTTTTGTCACATTCCCCCCTCCACGGAGGTGCCAAGCAACAAGTAAAGCCCCACCAACTCAAGAGCAAAGGTTTGAATCGCATCCTGACAACTTACCTTGGCATAAAGATTCCTGCCTGCCCCAGCCATCTTTCACAAGCTCCAGGTCCCAGTGTACAGAGAGCTCCACTGTTCACAAAGCAGCTACTGGACACTTCCGTCAGTATTTTAATTTGTTGGACAGGGAATTACAGCCCTTTACCTGCTCCTCTGTACACAACACACACACAGAGCAGGGGCCAGAACTTCTGAGGTGTAATGAAGAATCAATATAGATACTCTAAGCGAGCCCATCATCAGAAGAGGCACATACACATGTGGGGAGCAGGACCAGCATCACAAGTGAAAAAGAGGGGCCAGAAGCACCAAAGGGTGCAAAGCACCAAGCCAGAAGCTCAGGCCCTTGTTCAAACCGTGAGGCTGTAGGGTGACAGAGGGAAGAGAGCTTTCACAGCCTATCTGTACAGCTGGGAGTAGCAGAGTTGGCAAACAAGGTGGCTTATCTGCATGCTCCTGCTAATAAGGATGGTCTTTGGTTAATGACTCAAATCATTCCTTAAAGCCATTCCTGAGGAGCTTGAGTTGTTTTTCAAATGGTTTCTAGCAAGGCTCTACCAGCTGCAAAGGACCTAAAAAAGGAAATGGTATTATAAACAGGACGCTCCATAGCCATACTTTGAGAAGTCCCTTTAGAAACTCCCTGAGCTAGAGACTGTACCTCTGATGCATCACTCTCCTTTTACCTTTCCTGCTCACAATCCAAAACCTCCAGCCACTTACACAGTACTGCCCAGAGCTTGCCAAGATGACTGCAATGCAGTCCTGGTTCAGAGGACCAGACCGCATCAGCGCTGAGAGCCTGAGTTGCTTAGTCCCTCCCTAAATTCCCCAGCACAGAGAAAAAGTGGCTCTGAGCCACCGGCATCTGTGTGCATGAACCATGCCACCAGCATGCACAGGGGCACAGAGTCTGCACACAAACACGTACAACAGGGGCCAAAAAGGAGAGAGGAAGAATAAAAGTGTAGTTTACTTGGAAAGTATAAGAGATACCTCAAAAATGATATCAGACCATAAGTCTTCTTTCACCAGACATTCCTGAGAGAGGGACAAATTTACACAAGGGTATATTTACTCTAAGTTAGCAAGAGCTACAGAGCAGTGACAAGCTGCTGCAAGGAGAGCATATCACACCCATGTACAACACAGAGTTTGCCCTTAGCCAGACAAGGAAAGGAAAGTGCCAGAGAGACGCACCCTTTCCCGGTGTCAATCAATATCCTGGACCTGTTAAATCAGGCAAACCCACAGAGAAGCTCTGCTAATTACCCTCCCCACTTTAGAAAAGAGCTTCAACAGAGACACTGTTACGAGCAATGTAAGGAGGAGAGCGGGCTTGATTTGAGACACATACAACTTTCTACTTAACACCTGCTAGAATGTTTTATCCTGAAATATTAATTGCATTAGCAGCATGCTGCTTTAACGTGCTTATGCAAGAGCTCCAGCATTCACGCTCCAGCCCACATCAACTTGCTCAACTTGCTAAGGAACACAGTAGTTGAGAATCAAGTCGTAACTCACTTGAAGAAACATCATCCTGTCAAGCTGATGTGTCCATTACGATCAGAGAAGGCGTGCTACCAAAGCCATCCCCTTGACTTGTACCCAGGTTTCATGCCTGACTAAAGTAAATTCCCAAGTGTCACAGTATGGGAGGGCATGAGAAGAGAAGCAGTTTTGATCAAAGGCAAAGAAGGAACAGCAGAGAACAACATGCATTGCCCAAGCAGAATTGCTATTACAAGTTTACAAGGCTCTTGCTTATTGTACTAAAGAGAAAATTCTTATTGTCAAGTGCCTTTTCTAATTCTAGAAGCACAAAAAGATACCACAGTCTGTATAATCTTATCTTCCAGATGCATATTTAGATATTAGCAGACCAGTTTCTCTCCCACACACCTTCAGCATAACACATAAATCTCCACTGCCATGTGCTCTGCAGCTATCTGCCTGTCAGCATTTACAGCCATACGGTAACAGTTATGGGGCTACCAGTAGCCAGACATGAATTCTCCAGTCGCCTCTGAAGCCATGCCAGGTCTGCATGTATCTCATGTTCTTATTTTCCAGTGGAAAAAAATAAGTACTTTGGCTTTCAAAGCTGAGCCTTTTACCAGAAATTATGTCCAGCATTCTCTTCTCCCAAGATGCACTGAAGTCAGCTGTTTATAGGCAACAATAACCCAGGGCTGAGTCAATCCAATTTTGCTCATATTCGGTACATGGGCACCTGACAACCCCTGTCCATCAAGCTCCTGCTGCTTCGTTATCTGAATAGCTAGCTGAATATAATGAGGTGCCCTTTTTTCACCTCATTTGATTAGACACAGCCACAAACCAGAAGTTCTTCACCATTCACAGAGAAAGGCACCGAAAGGACGAGTTGCAAGACGATCCCTGTTTCCAATCACAGACTAAGGAGCAGTTTACATCAAAACCAGATTTCCTTCTGGCTTCCTTGTGCAGCTCTGTGCATTTTAGATGCTGAGAATTACAGCAAGTTCTCACGCCGCATCTCATGACAGACCCACACTCAGTAGAAAGCCAAATGCTTCTTCCTAGGAGGAGCGTTAATTGCTCCTCACCACGGTGTGTTAGCAATCCCATCAGAGCACCACGTTTTGCTTTGCCTTCATTGCTTTTGCATGTGGCAGTGTGTCTCGATGCCCACACACAGCCTGCCAAGACACTCTGGATTTCCTTCATCAACTGAGCACGGGCTGGGGAAGGGATTAATATTTGTAGAAAGTTATTGCAATTTTTGCGGCTGTCCTCCCATAACAGTGGAATTCCAAAAAGTATAGTCCCAATCACACAAGTTAATCCAGTCTCTTACATGACAAGGAAACCCAGGTCAGAAGTTCTAACCACATAGACAGGATTAAGTGTGGATACCATCCCAAGTTACCCCCTCAGCAAAAACATGCCCGTAATGAGTTTATTTTGCTCACATAGGAGAGTTGCAAGGTACCATCTGTGTGCTTCCTAGGCAAGCTTTCCTCAACTCAGGTTTTCAAAGGGATAAGGTCCAACAACTTTATTTTCAAAATGCCATTGAATATCACAAGACCTCTTAAAACCTTGCCTTGTTTTAGGTCTCCTTTTCATTCCTTTCTCATCTGTCCTTCTTGCTTATGGGTCGTTAAAGGGAGAACCTCTCCTTATTCATCTGATAAATTATTATCAAACCCTGCTAAAATAAAACAGGGCTTATCAACGAGCTTTGTTTGATCTCTGAGCAGTTAGCGCTCCTCTAACAAACAGCGACGGCCGTGGCCTTGTCTGAACCAGGCTTCCTCCTGCACCCAGAAGTTTGCCTTGTTCCTGTTACCAACACAGTCAGCAGTGCCAACAGAGCAGAGACCAGATCAACTGCCCAGGAAAAAGCTATTCCTTAGTGCTAATGATCTCACAGCAACAAAACCCCATCAAAGTATCATTTAAAAACTAGTCTCCTCCAGGTTTATCGATTACAGGAGCCATTAGACGTGACTCACTGTGAAGCTACAAGTTTAAGAACACTTAACTTGAAATCGATGAAACAGCCCTGGCTGTCACTGTAAAGTTCACCCCTCTAATCATGCTCAGCCGTCACACACTATCAAGACAGATACTAGAGAAGAAAGCAGAAGCCAAGCAGCACAGCTAGAGCAAGTGGAAGAACAGCCACAGTACGTGGAAAGCTTGAAAGTGCGAGACACCACCTCCTTTTCCCAGGATAAGGCTTCTCCAGGAAGATGCAGGAACACCGTTAATCTTGCAGTTTAATGAGACCACATAGATCTCCCCCTACCCAACACAACTGCTGAGGAACTGATAGTCCCCCAGCACTTGCAGCTTCACAAACAGGAGAGTGTTCAGATGCACCTTGCACAGAGTAGTCAGCACGAGCAGAGAAGCAAGCCAGAAGATCCTCCTGGAAAAAAGGGTTATTTTTGTGAACCTGGAAAGACAGTTAAACAAACCCCTGAACAGGCCCGGTCAGCACTACGTGCAGGTGGCCACCCTCCCAAAACAGATCTTATAAATAAAAGATCAGAGAGGAAGGTTCCACAAGAACTCTTGGAAAATAATTAAGAACCAATCATACGGATCAGGCAAGTTCTTATACTTCCATGGCTTTGTGCTTGGAGTTACCAAGGACCGCCCACTTGCAATGAATTTACTAATTGTGCAAACCTTGTGTGTCATTATGACTCCTATTGTGTTCTCCTTGTCATGGGAGCATGACAACATGGAGTTTCAAAACGCTACAGCAGAACAAAGTCTTTGCACCCAGCAACATTACTGCACATGATGCAAAACTCTGTGTGTGCTTCTACTAAGAAGCGTGATTCAAATGGCAGAGTGGCTTGTAACTCAGGAACACAGCTTTCCACCACACATACTGGGGCAATGAAGTAAACCATGAAAGCATTTTCTTCTTAAATGCAACACAAACAAATCTAACTTGAAGAAACTTTTAGACAAGAATAGAATTTCTGCACAGAAAACTAACTATCAGCTACTGCCAGTCCCTTCTTTGCTAAGCCATTCTAAAGACCAGGCTACTAGCAGTGTCACACACCTTTACTGCCATGTAGTAACTGCATTACACTACAGTTTAAAACCCCTTACTCTGACATCACTCAAGCATCTACAATCAGCCAAGACAGAAGCAATTCCCAGTAATAATCACAGTAACATACCAAAAAACCACCAGAAGAGATAAACCTCAACTGGTTTGACTCCTGATAACGTTCATCAATCAGTAGTTACAGCAGTTTGTTAAAGAAACAAATGAAAGGATGTTCTTCAGCACCATCCTGTGAAGCTGCTTGAGAACTCTTCTCCCTTTTCAACACCACGAAGTAAACAGAGCCCTTTACACAGCTACAAGCAGCACTGAGCAGGATTAGGGACTGCCTGCTACTTGTGCAGATCATCCCTGTCCCCCTTCATGGGCCAGGCTGCCTTCAGAAGGAACGTGCCAGAATGCACGGGGAAGCCTTGGGACATACCACCACTTTGCATTCCCTCACCAGAAGCACCAGCTTCCCAAATCAAAGCCAAAACCACCAGGCTGCTGCTCTGGGCACACAGCTTCACCTGGGACTAGGTAAAGCAAGATATTCCAGTTGACTGCAGTGCTGTCATACAAAGGGCAGCATTCCCCATCAAGTAACACGTTACAACGGACAACTTTCACTTTTATTATCCCAGAGAGGCTCTCCTCCTTCCCTGTCGCTCTCCTCACAGGAGTGTACAGCTTCGTGCCGCTACGCTGTGGAAATGCAGCCCCAGGAGTCTGCTTCAACTGCTCTACACCACCAACACCACTCAATACAAACACACAGAACTTTCTCCAAAGCCAAGGTCCAGCCTCACGTCCAGGAGCGGAGATGTTAGTAACAAGCTTGTTCCCATGCCACAGCTGCTGGGCACTCGGAGACAGCGGCTAAAACAACTTGTTCCACCTTGTTTCACCTGCTCGCTGCCTGTTAGAAGTAAGGCGCAGGGCAAGTGGGTCCCAAAGAGACATCGCAGCTCGTACTGCCATCTGCTCCGAGCCCCCGGGAGCAGGCGGAGCCCCCCGAGGCCAGGCTGCTGGCGGGGGCATCTCCCACGGCAGGACGAGGCGGCAGCAGCACGAGGGGCCGCTCCAGGACGGCTCCGCTCTGGCAGCGGTTTCCGTGATGGGCTTGTCCCCAGCAGCCCCGCACGGCGGCTCGGGAGCGGCCCGGACCTCCCGGCCCGGCCCAGGAAGTCATGGAGCGAAGGGCCACGGCCGCCAGGAAGTCCCAGGATGTGAAACCCGCCGTGCGGTACCACGGCCACGGGCTGCGCCTGGCGCAAACGCGGGACATCTAACTCGGGAAGCAAGACAGAATAATCGGCACACAGAACCCCCGAACAAACGCACCCGCTCCGCGCCAGGGCGGCAAGTTTTACGGGCGAGCCAGGGCCGGTGTCCCGGCGCGGCTTCAGGTGCGGGCGGCCCCAGCGCGGCCGGGCCGGTGCCGGCGGTGCGGATGTCCCCGGGCAACCGGCGAAGTGGACTCCCCTGGGGGCGGGGGGAACAAGCCAGGCCCTCCGAAGGGATTCCGAGAGCGAGCCACGGCGCGCCGCAAAGCCCAGCGGGGACGGGGCTGGGGCGGGTGCCGCCCCGGACGGCCGCAGCGAGCCTTGCCGGGGTCGCGCTGAGCAGACCCCCCACGAGGGCACCCTTCCCGGAGCCCATCCCGCCAGGCCGGCCACACACACGCTTCTCCCCCTGCGCCCCGCAGAGCCCCACCGAGCCGCGCTCACCTGCGGGGCCTGGAGCCGGGCCGCCCCGGCCTCGCTCCACTCCGCGCCCGCTCCCCCCTCGCCTGCGCGGCGGCCTCACTGCCTGGACACCTCCGGAGGGTGCGGCGGGGCGGGGCCTCACGGGGTGCCCGGGCCGAGACCCGCCCCCACGGGGCAGAGCCCCACGGCAACGAACCGCCCTCCCGGGGCGGGGCCTCGCATGTAAATTAGGCCGAGCGGCGAGCTCTCCTCCCCTTTCCCGGCACGCTCATGAATAATTCAGCACCCCGCTCGCTCGGAACCAATCGGAAAGCGGCCACCGCCACCCGGGCGGCAGCGCTGGCCGGCTCGGCGAAGCGCGTCGCCATTCGCGGCCGGGGAAGCCGGCTCCCTCCGCCCGGCTCGGCTCGTCC
>VZTU01008527.1:165916-178279 GCA_013400835.1 Zapornia atra | reverse complement strand
TGAAGCCTTTAACCGCAGAGCCACGCAACCGCCGCTGTGCTGCTCCCCTGCCCCGCCGCAGAGAGCCCGTGTCCCACAACACCTGGGTGGAACGGCAGCAGTTACTGCCACCCTCTCTGCAGCCACGCAAAAGCTTGAAATCACCTCTGACAAGGGGCCAGTAACAGTCACCATTACAGCCACGTTTCCAAAAGCCATGTTTTTCAATTAGAAAAATTGTTTCTGGCATCTTGCCCCATCCAGCTGATTCACATCGCAGGCCAAAAGCGAAGCAGTGGTATCAGTCTGCATCACAACCCCATCCCGGTAAAGGCACCCTCAGATGGTGTGGTGCTGAGCAAAGCAGCCACAGTTTCTCAATCCTCTCTGCAGTGGTTATTAAATTGTAATTGTTTCATGCTGAATCAGGGAGTCTCTGCCCCAGCGAAACTCACTGGGTGGCTCTCGTAGAGTCCATCGATATAATTCCACCTTGGCATAAGCAGGTGAGTCTGAAATCAACAGGAGTTTGACCTAATTCCAGGACAAATGTGAGCCCTGTGGGTCAGACTGGAGCTCTTCTGGCTGCGCCTGTTCTTAGAAACTCTCTTCCCACTGCCTTTAATCTGTAAAACAGTCTGGGAGAACGCTGAGGGCACAGGCTGGAGCTGCCAACAGTCCTGGTGTTTGCAGAGGATGATCTGAGCAAAACTGTTCGAAGGAGGGAGGAAGAGGAAGGGACAGGTGGGTGGGAGGAGCTGCCAGACCCTCACCTCAGCACAGCCCTGCTGACTTCCAGCATCTGATAACAGGGGTGTGTGCAGGAAACAGGATCAGGCACAGTGCTTGCTGCAGGATCTGCCACCCAGGGCTACGATACCTCTGACCAGGCAGGAGGAAGGCGTAGTGTGCCGACAGGAACTGCACAGAGGTAGGGGCTCCTCCGGGCCCTGAGTCATGCTGCCCTCACAGGGAACGGGGCAGCGGCTGGATGTGGGTGCAGATGGGCGTAGGAGCAAAGTTACACAGCCACAGCCTCCTATGACCATGAGCAGGCACTCGGCAACTGGTGCTACTGGGGTCCCGGTAGCCTCCCCAGTGTCTCTCTCTGCATAACTTGTTGACATTTCTGGCAAATCAAGAATCACACTCAGGAGCTCACACTGTTGGAAAAGGGTTGGGTTTTTTTATTGCTTAACCTTCTCCCCATCTCCAAAAGGAATTAAAAAATTACCAAATAAAATGCATCCAAACCAGCTGCTACTACTGTTCAGAAGAACCTTGACAGCAGCTACAGCCATGCTCAGCACACTTCCACCCCCGAGCAGACTCCCTGGCACCTGCACTGACACCTTTGCATAGAGCTAAAGCAGATTTGGTACCTGGATATCCTGGTGCAAAGCTCCCAGAGTAGCACTGGGAAAGAAATGATGTCGTCAGCGTGGAGCACAACAGCCATGGGACTGGAAAGCTCATGGATTTGGAGCTGATTTCTCAGGGATCTCACACTTGCTAAAGAACAGACAAGGAGCCACAGCCAGGAAAGTGGATGTCAGGTTGAAACAGAGGGGGCTGCAGCACAGCCCTGGGAAGAGTATCAGCTACAGCGTGCCAGTATTGGTGGCCAAACTTTAATAAGGCATAATGTCATGTGGCCAAGAAGTATCTCTGCATGGCCACTGCTGCATGAGGCTGGAGTGCCACCTGCAATGCTCTGCGGCTTTCTGTGGCCTCCAGCAGATGAAATAGCTCTCAAAGCAGTTTCCTGCTCTCAAATGCCTGGAAACTTTATTCCAGGTAGGTGAGTTTTATGGCTGTGCCTTATTTCAAATCAGAATCTGGTGACAGTTGTTGGCGCAGCTGAATGACAGCAGCTCAGGACACCACCACTGATCTGATCAGCTTACTCCCTCCCTGATTGACCTCAATGACTCTCCAACCATTTGACTGGTGCAGCACAGCGGTTCTTAATATGTGACAAGAGGATCACCAGCAAAGGGCTTTCTAATGGCACACAGGTCAGCCAAAGATGACATGGAAAAGGCAAACTAGTGGTCTACAAGATGAGAAAGCTGGAGAACTGGTGGCTTCAAGAACAAAGCAGTGTGTATTCCAGTCCAGAAACGCCCTGCTACGTCATACACGCTTGTTTGCTGTAAAATTTTGCTACAGGAATAAAGTGGTCAATTGCCCAAGGTTCCAGGAATCACAGGCTCTATTTTCTGTAGTATTTTTTGATGAAGAAAACAAATCCTGAGTAAAGCTTCCTTCCCATGCCGTTCCAGCTGTGACAGCAACTTCAGTGATTAATATCAACTGGCAGCTTGAACTCCTTTAGTGAATAAAAGGCAATTTCTCCATGATCCACCAGCGCAAAGACCACTGGCACGTCCCCACTCTGATAGGTAACCTGCTTCAGAGCCCGAAGGGATGGAATCTGCTCGTCAAAGCTGCAGAGAGAAAAAGATCCTGTTCTCAAAGCAAGAATAACACAGAGACAAAGCTGTCCTGGCCAACAGCCACAACAGCTCGCTCTGGTCTCAGGAGCTGCTGGTGACCCTTCCCAGTCCTTCCAGTCAAAGCAGGAGGCTGCCAGCCCCAAGAGCATACACTGCATGCCGAGAACTGGGAGCTGTCAAATCCTTTGCCAGAAACAGGGGCAACTGCACACTGCTCCACGCTGTGCCTATTAGATGCGGCTCACAGGGCTGCTGGCAAAATGCCAATCCAGTGCAACCTTAATACCTTTGTGCAAGGAAGATCTTTAGGTTGCTGGGATCAACACCTGACCTGCTTTTCCCTCCTTTTAATTCTGCAAAGCTCATGAATCAAAATATTTATGCAGCAACAGCCATCCCACTCGCTCATGACAGACCTTTGTAAAACAGCATTAGCACCTTGCCCGCTCTGGCTACCACCGCTGCAGAGAGTGGAGGAGGAACTGTTCTAGTCTGTCAACGTTAGAGAAGGCAGAGACTGAACTTTGTACCTGCCTGTGGAGTTTTAAGTGTTAGAATCTGGATCCAGCAATAAAGGGACACCTATCCTCTGTTTAAAAAGTTACATACAACAAAGATGAAAATACTAAACCCACGGGCCCGAGCGTGCAGCGAGCTCTGGGGAGGTACATCTGCAGAAATCCATAGGGATCTGCACTGGCTGAGGATTCAGGTATCTCACAGCTTCCTGCAAAACTGAGCTCTGCCTGAGTTTCACAAGCATTGTGTAAATATGGCTGTGGCTTCTTATTCCTGACTCCGGTACTAATCAGACATGAGCAGCAACCAGATGGCCAAACAGTGTGGGCTGAGTGCAAGGACTGGGGGAATTGTCAGCCACGGCCTCCAACAAAGGGGAACTGAAAGGAAAATAAAACCCACATTCTGGGCAGAACCACCCTCAAGGGATGATGATCTGTAAAGCTCACAAGATGCTGGGTCATTTACAGATCATTAGGACTTCATTTCCACAACAGCAACTGCTATGTTCAGAACACAGCTAAGACAGACCCAGGCATACCTCCGTACACACATCCTGACATACGGCTTCCCGGGGTTGGTCTTCTTAAACCTGGCCACAGCATCTGCTTGATACACATTGAAGTCTATCTTCATGCCCTCTGGGTCCTCCTGCAGCCTACAGAAGGCAGAACACATCCATATACATATGGGATTGAAACATTGTAGGGTACATATGAGGAAAGAAGGAGCACAGAAGCTCTTGTAGCCTGGCTGGTTTGAGCCCTTTGAAAGGCTTCGGTCCTCAAAGGACTGACCCTGCAACTCAGCTAATTACTTCCCAGATCCTCCCTGCAGTCAGACTACAGCAAGCTCCTGCACCACATCTGCCACATTCTCACAATAAGCTCCACTAAGCTACAGAAGAAAAACACTGCTCCTCCCTACAAGGACAGCACACCAACAACACACAGACTCTGCAAGTCAGGAGAAGCAAAAGTCCCAAAGCCAGGGTTCTATAATCACTGCAGCAGGGTTGGCAGCACATTCCAGGGATGAGGCACAGGTGAAACCCAACAAAATCTCTAGGGGAGACTACCCAGCTGGTAGGGAACAGCAGTAAGAGAGCAACCCCAGTGTCTTCATTGCCCTGAGAAGCCCTAGCTCTGCTGCTGCAGGACCCGATACCTGACGGAAACGTCAGCCCCTCATGACAGATGCAACAGGGTCATGGGCAGAGCACCAGATTCTCTCAGCATCCTGGATGCCAGGCAGCTCCCAAGCTGCTGCTGCGAGCATCTGACAGACCTCACAAGCAGGGACGGTCACAAGACACCCCCACTACCCAACAGCTACGAGCTGGCTGCTGGATACTAACCGGGAGGCTCCATCCAGGATGTGGGAGGGTTGCAGCACGCTGATCTGCTGGAGGAGCGCAGCTGGAAGGCAAAGGAACAGGAAAGCATCACACCAGCTATTTCTCTCCCAGGGCACTCCAAGACTCCAACACCACCCACGAGGCCTTCCTCCTCTGACAATGGCTGGCAGCATCACAGTCATCACTGGCTACTTCAAAGACCTCAACTTCCTCATCTCCTCCCAGCACACAGCCCAGAACACCCTGCAATTGCTTTGCATCTTGCTGGCCCTGATTTCACATGCCTAACAGCCTCCCAGGAAGGACTGCAATACAGCAGGACATGGGGAACTGATTAGAAGACCTCCCAATACCCTGTTTATCCTGGCACTCGAGTGGGCTATAGAAAGAGATGGGAAAATCAGAGGACAAGCTTTCTTCTCTCTCCCTATGCCCATGGCTGGGCTCCTTTGTGCCTGCTTCGCCTGGGCCTTCTACTGAGGTTTTCCTTCTCAAGGTACTGTCCCCTGAACTGATGCTGTCTCCACATCATCCCTTTGGCTGTTGCATACCAGGCAGTATTTCACAGAATGGCGGGGGGGAGAAGGGGAGTCCCAGTTAAGTTGCTAGAGCCACTACCTGATGAGGTAGCTTCATCTGGCCGCAAAAGCGGTGTGACAGCCTGGTCCCAGAGATGTGGCGGTCGTCTCCAAACCCTCTGCTGACTCCTCTGCTTCAAAAGGGCTTTGTACTCCTGCCAGTTGGAGCAGTGCCTCACCTCCCAGTCAGCATTGACACTGCTCTTGTACCTGCTCTCCCTCTCTCGCTGCTCCCTTTCCTTCCGTGACAGCTTCTCCTGTCTCTGATTGATGCGTGCACGCCAGCAAGCTGCATCCACCTCCCTCCCTGGCACGTTCTCTGGCAGGAGCCCACTGTCAGGAGAGGGCAGATGTGTGCACGGCTGGTCTGGAGCCACGTTGGGCAAGAAGATGGTGGTAAAATCCCAGCGGGGTGCATGGGGGGTGCCAGCGCTGCTCTCCTTGTGGTCTCCAGCCCGGCTCCTGGAGGGGCTCATAGAGTCCTTTTGTCCTGTATCAAAAGGAAGTGGGTTTGGCTCCCTCTCTCCACTGCCAGCCTCTGATTCCTTTGGCTGTTCCAGCAAGGGCTTTTCATCCATGGGAAAGCAACTGGAGTCTCCACAGTCGTCTTCAGCTTTTACGGAGGTCCCTTCAGCTTCTGGAAGGTCCTCAGACACCTTGTGTTTCTTCTCATGCAACCTAAAGAGAGAAGCAGCAGCATAAAAGACTAGGAGAATGTGTGTGTGGACTTTATTTCCTCTGAATCCTCCCTCCTCCCTGCTAACAGGAAGAATGCAGCCTGCCAAGCCTGAAGGAAGGGCAGAATGAGTGGCAGGAGCCCCCAGACATGTCTGCAAAGCCTTGACAACCACCTCTTTGCTGGAAGGGCGTTTGCTTCTGTGACAACATGAGAAAGCAAAAAGCAGGCCAAAACCAAGCAGGGAATGCCAAAGGCAGAATAAATATCTCAGCAGGCCTGCACGAGGTTTGACTTCAAGAACCAGGAGAATCCCAGCCTTCACTGGTACAGACACATGTCCCTAACCTGCCATACGCCTCCCTGCAAACATGTCAGACTTCAGCCAAACCAGCACAGGTCAGGCAGAAATCTTCCTGCCAGCACTTCTTACTGGTTCAGTCCATGGCTCCCAGAGAAGATGGGGCAGTTTTCAACCTGCAGTTTTATCTCCCGATTTAACTTCTTTGGCACCGAGCTAAGAGAAGGCTTGGAGAGCCGTCTGTCCTCCTGCTTCCTACAGGATGACGCCATCTACTGGAAGCTACCGTAATTATCAACAAGATGAGTAACCATGCCAGCTTCTGTCTGCACTTGGGCAGCTTCTGGAGGCTGTGTGCAAGGCCTGGACCCAACCATGCTCTCTGCTGTACGGTCCTGGCATGTAAACTGCACTAAGGAGGTGGCTAAGTCTGAAACGGGCACTGCAGTACCTGCAACCCCTCTAAAAAAGAGCAAGATGCCACGTGTTTCTGCTGCACTAACCTCTCTACCCTTCTATTCTGGCATCTCACCTCCACAGCTGGGAAGCTCAGGGGTGCTCTGCCCTGATTAGCCCTGCATGAAGTACTGGAAAGAGCTCAGGTAAAGCACTGCCCTGCTTGGGGACAGCCAAGAACAGCTGTGCCAGACAAGTCACCCCCACCACAAAGGGCTGAAGATGCTGCTCCTGAGCCATAGAGCCTAAGAAAAGCTGGAAGGCAGCTTTGGGTCACATCCTTACCTGGGGCTGGAACTTCTCCTCCTCTTGCGATGGTGTTTCCCAGAGCTCTGGCAGTGACCTTCCAGGTTCAGTTGCCTCTCGTAGGGAGACAGGACAGTGCTGTAAGGAGACACCAACACACAGGCTGACAGCAGGGTGGAGCAGTGAAACTACCCTTCAGTTCAGCCCCCAGCATACAGCAATAAAAACCTCTTCTTCCAGGCACAGAAAATCCATAAGCAGGACCAGGATGGTCCTCAGTTCATGCCCCATTTCATGTTCCAAATCTCCTCCTTAAGAGGGAGGTGCAAGGAAGGGTAGAGTGCCACTTTTAGCCTTTAATCCTCCCAAGAGACTGAACAGGCAGGGTCAAAGTCCTCTTCTCTGCTGTTCCACTGGGGCCATGCAGTGGGCACAGAGCTGCTCAGGGTCTTCAGAAAGGAGAAAGCAGCATGGAAAGGAAAAGCTGGTTACCTGGGGTCGAATCTCAGTACAACATAACCCAGTTGCTTCAAGTGGCTGAACACCTTAGAGCAAAGGAAAGCAAGAGGGTTAAATGACATCCCTAAACCCAAACAGTTTACTCCAGTTCCACTACAAGTGAGTAAACACGGTGTGGCACTGCCAGAGGGGAAAATGCCAGGGTTAGGACCCCAATCAAAGGTGGGAAAACAAGAACTGACCATCCCTGGTCAGCGAAGGTGAGCAGGAGAAACTGAGAATGACCACCCTTCCCTCCCTAACTGTCCTACGCTGCTCTCAGCCACTGGAAGAGGTTTTGTGGCAGGGGCTGGGCTCTCTGCCATCCTCCCTGCAACAGCTGGAGGTTCCAACACACCTGGTAATGTGGCAGGCTCATGGCCTCCTGGGACAGCAGGATCTCATAGGCTTCCTGGATTGACAAGGGCAAATCCCTGTAAAAGAGCTGGACAGATCCCTGCAGAGAAAAACCTGGTGTTTAGAGAATCACAGTAAGGAAAGCTTGCACCAATTTCTTCCCACTGGTCCCAGCACCCTCCTTCACATGATATGTGTACCTCCCCATGTGACACCTGGATCACCTCCAGTCCCTCTCCCATGCCCAGTTCCCCCATCCCTGGTTTTAGCAGCAGGTAAGAAATTCCCACCCCCAGCTGTCAGCTCCTGCTTCAGTGCTGCATTTGTTTGGGAGCATGATACTCAACTGTTAAAACAATCAGTGCTTTGGGAGGTAATTTTATTTACCTTTGACAATCTCAGTGACACAGGACACAGCAGAAATACAAAAACATTTAGGACCAGCACAACTGAGGGAGGAATTGATGACATTCTCAGGTGCCATCAACTGGGAGCCCCTCAGAAGTATTCTCTGCAGCCCCAGTGATCCTACAGTTAGGCAGCTTCCTCAGGCAGTAGCAATTAACCTCCAGGAGGCAATTTTAGGCTAAGCCTCTTTTTCCTTTTCTTTTTTTCCTTTAAATGTGTTTACTCATAAACAAACCAAACACTAGGAAACACACTTCTCCCATGGGATGGGCTGAAGGCATCTAACTAGGGAGAGATTTTGTACTCAGCAACTGACTACATTTTATTTTGATCAATTTGTTTATTATATATTGCTTGTTAAATTGTCAAAAGGTAAAAAAGTCCTATCTTGGCAGTTAGGATTTAAGGAGTGGCACCAGATGTCCACAATCTGATTAAGTTTTGCTGAGGGGAAAAAAGCTCCCCTTTAGGTCGGTGCACCTACCCTACTGGTAACAGGCTTCAGTGGCAGTAAAAAACCAAAACCAAACCCTCTCTACAGTAAAGAAATCCAACTGAGCCCTGAAAAGCACTGAAATGCAACCTGGTCTCACTTCCCTCTCACAGAATCACAGAACATTAGGAGTTGGAAGGATTCTTGAAAGATCATCTAGTCCAACCCCCCTGCCAAAGCAGGATCACCCAGACTAAATCACACAGGAACACATTCAGGTGGGTTTGAGTGTCTCCAGAGGAGACTCCACAACAGAATCACAGAATCATAGGGGCAGGAAGGGACCTCCAGAGATCATCAGGTCCAACCCCCCTGCCAGAGCAGCTCCCCAGCTCATATTGCACAGGGCGGCGTCCAGACAGGTCTTGCATATCCCCAGAGAAGGAGACTCCACCACCCCCTGAGCAGCCTGTCCCAGGGCTCCCTCACCAGGAAGTTCTGCCACATATTGGTGTGGAACTTCCTGTGCTCCAACCGTAGGTCATCACCCCTTGTCCTGTCCCCACAGACACTGAGAAGAGCCTGGCCGTTTCCCCGTGTCCCACACTTGAGATATTTATGAACATTGATCAGATCCCCTCTCAGTCTTCTTGTCTCCAGGCTGAACAGCCCCAGCTCACCCAGCATTTCCTCACAGGGGAGATGCTCCAGGCCCTTAATCATCCTTGTAGCCTCCTCTGGACTCTCTCCAGGAGATCCCTGTCTTTTTTATCCCAGGGAGCCCAGCACTGGACACAACACTCCAGGTGGGGCCTGACCAAGGCAGAGCAGAGGGGGAGGATCCCCTCCTTTGACCTGCTGGCCACACTCCTCTTGATGTCCCCCAGGATTCCACTGGCCCTCTTGGCCCCTGGGGCACACTGCTGGCTCACGGCCACCCTGTCACCCACCAGGACCCCCAGCCTCTCTGGGCAGCCTGCCCCAGGGCTCCATCACCCTCTCAGTGAAAAAGTTCCTCCTTGTATTCCCATGGAACTTCCTCTCCTCCAGCTTGCACCCATGGCCCCTTGTCCTATCGCTGCCATCACTGATGGCCTGTCTCCTGGCTCTGTCCTCCTGACTCTTGCCCTTTACATATTTATAGACATTAATGAGGTCAACCCTCAGTCTCTTCTTCTCTATCTGCCACATGGAAATTTCTTTCTGCCATATATACTGGGAAGAAATGCCAAGTAACAACCCCAAAGGTCTCTGCTTAAGAGCAAAGCACCTACAGCACTGTTGTATGGAACTGCCTCCTGTACCAACCACCTTCACATGGAAAGAGGTGACATAGTGCCTAAATGTGGCCCTACCAAGCTGGACAGAGTTTCACTAATTCCTATCAGCTTCTCAGAGAAGCCCAGAAAAACTGTGCTAATGAACTTAGGAACCCTGACATTGCAAAATATGTAAGATACAGGGGGTAAGGGAGGAAGTCCACTTGTGAGAGAGAAGGCACTCACCAGTCTCAGATGTCCTCATTAACTGTACACCAGTTCTGAGGAAAAGGATTTCTCAGTATCAAGTATCTTATTCCAATTAACTCCTGCAAGGATAATGGTTTGATCTCATTTCCAGAAACTCCCAGAACAGTGAGTTGTCCTACACTGTGGAACTTCAAGCTCCTATATGTACAGATTTCAGCAAAGTGATTGACATATCAATGTATGTTCATCACCCCCCAAAGCAAAAAAGTAGACAAATCTCAACAGAGAACTTTGTGATATGCTCCTCATGCTCCTCTCATTCTGCTAAGAGCTGACTTATTAACTACACTCACAGAAATTTGGATCAGCTGAAACTCTCCTTATTTGACATCAGGGGGCTTTAAACATGACACCAGCTGGACAAACTGGCCACTGATCCAACCCAAAAGCACTGCCAATGACACAGAGGCTGCTCTGGAGTACAGCACATGAACCCATGGCCTGGGGACAAACAGCTCCAACAGCAAACAGTCTAAAGGAGACAAATCCTCAAGAACCAGGTGTTTATCAGCTGCTCAAACTGCAGCAGTGACCAACATAAGCCAAAGTGATTTCAGACTTCAGCCCAAAACTGCTGCAGTGCCTGCGATCACTCGGGAAGGTCCCAGTGCAGGGTGGGGAGGTATGCTACTTACACACTCCAGCAGGTACAGAGCTTCCTCAGGCAGCAGGCACTGTTTGCCACGCTCTGTGAACCCCATGGTGTGCCAGAACTTCCCCTGCAACAGAAGCACAAACCTGTGACAGGCTCTGGCCATTCCCTGCTGACAACCAGGCGCCCTCCCGTGTCAAGCAGCAAATTAAGGGCTCTGCAGAGGCCAGCAGGAGATGATGGCACTGAGTGTGCTCTGCAGCTGACTCACCGCAGGGGACTGCAGCTCCACGATGCCCTGTCCTGGCTTCCACTCAGCTTTCACCAGACTCTTCCTGAGAAGGTTAAAGATGAGTTTGTTACTACGAGCGTGTCCTACAGTCAGCTCCTATTGTAGCAACACAACAACCTCAGGAAGGTATCAAAAGGCAGCAAACTTCTAGGTGGCAGTTTGATACGTAAGGCTTCTCTGGATGTAGCAGTACCAGCTGAAGATTTTAGCACAACTAGCTAAGAGTGTCTTCAGTCATCATGACAGACATCTTTTCATAGCCTACAGCAGCCTGCTGGAGATGCACAGCCATGATGTATCTATCATATGACTGTTTAGGTGCTGACAAAACTCTCAAATCATTGTATCCCACCCATATAGCCTCACAGGAAATATTTAAGAGCTGTAAAAATGCCAAAGGTGACTTTGCAAGAATGTAAATGTCCATTTTTAGCAGCTGGCTCAAGGAAACAGAAGGTAAGACCTGTAGGGTCCACCACAAACTTGCTCTTTAGCCAGTACTGCAATTTCCCCATCTGAAAGGAAACCTAAACCCACCCAGTCACCCTCCCATCCTGAGATGCCCCAGACACACATTTATGGATGTACCCATCTGTGACAACAGTGGAAGATAGCAGCTCACCCTGCCTGACTGCTAGAAGTTGCTGCTCTCTCTCCAGTGGTGTAATTTTACATGAATTTCTGTTGCTACTCATCAGAACAGAGAAACTGTTACCACAAAGCAGCAATCCAACCAGTGAAAGTGTAAGCTGAGAGGTAGTGTGTGAGAATCTCCCAGGAAGCAGTAAGCTCCAGAGAGCAGTAGTGCTGTTGAAACCACCAAAACTGATAGACCAGGATGCTGAGAGTCAGCTGAATCTGCACAAGGCCACACACGAGCTTCAGCAAGGGGCTGTGTAACTCAGAGGGCACTCAAGACAGCAGCTGCTATTTGCAAAGCCTATCAGATCCTGCACACACCTGAGAAAACTCAGGGCCCTTCAAGGGACTCTCTGAACATCGGCCCCAGAGCCAGTGCGGCCTCTGCCCCAAGGGAGCAGCCAGGGGTCCACTGCCTTGCTGCTGCTGCGGGCAGGGGGATGGGGGACAGGGGTGGGCAGGGAATGGGCTGTGCCAATGCCTGCTATCACCAGCCGTTCCAGTAACACCCGAGGGGTCCATGGCTGTGCTCTGCCCCCCGACATGACCCCTCGCAGGGCAACGGCCACCAACAACCCTGCGCTCGGCGGCCGCCCACTGCTCCAGCGAGGCAGCCGGGCCGCCCCCGGCCCCGGAGACTTACAGCCGCTCCACACGCTCCTCCGAGAGAAGCTGCCACTGCTCCTCCCGGCAGAGCCGCAGCTTCTCCGCCTGCTCGGCCGAGCCGTCGGGGATGAAGTCCTTCTGCCCGCGGGGGCGCTGAGGGGCCTTACGGCTGCGGGTCGCCTGCAGCTCCGCCGCGCTGCGGGGCGAGAGGGGAGGCAAGGTGAGGGGCAGCGCCCGATCCCGACCCTGCCCAGGCACCAAACCCCGGTCCTCCACTCCCCGCCCGGGCACCGACCCCCGGGGTCTTCCTGCCCGGGCACCGACCGCCGGGCACCGACCCCCGGGGCCTGGCCTCCCCGACCTCCGGGGCCTGGCCTCCCCGCCCGGCCGGGCCTGGGCACCGACCCCCAGGCCCCCTTCCCGACCCGGCCCTACCTC